>CM021109.1:516248628-516375393 GCA_007115665.2 Sequoiadendron giganteum
CATCTTTTTTGCAAGATCTGGGGGTAGCCAATTTTTTGGCACACTATGGGCTCAAACGGACGTCGCCATCGCGTTCGCAGCGCCTCAAAACCCTAGGAACGCCTGTCGTTTGGTTGATTTTGGTGAAGTTGATCTGGGAGGCAAAAAAATTTTGCCAGGGAAGCCATACGACCTCCCCAGCACACGTTCCGAGACACGAAAATTGAAAAAAAAATTCAAAAAAAGCCTATCTCGGGTTCTGTGCCGACGCCTTCAGTGCAAACGGCTCCCACCGCCCAACGGCCACCGCTTCACCGCCGCCGCCGGGCGGCGCTCATCCCATATGCCACCTCCAGCTCTGCCAGCCCTTGAGGGCTTCTCATCCTCGGCCGCCGGTCCCATGGAGAACCACCTGCTCTGCCCCAGCCCCCTGCTCTGCGCCCACGATCACATGGGTGACCAGGGGCCAAAATTTTTCTGTAGGGAGGCCGATTTTTTGCGACGACGGTCTGCAGGCCGTCAAACCTGTGAACCGCTGACGTCAGCATGACATCAGCGTCCGTACGGTGGTGTTTGTCCCCTCCTAACCCTAGTTTTCTCTAAAGAAGCAGTTTTTTTCTTTTTTGTATAACTTGGGCATACGGTATCGAAATTGGGAAAACGAGATATCGCCGGAAAGCTGGTTCCGAGCACTTTCATTTGGTGCAGTTTATTTTTCAGTATTTTCCTGTTTTACTGCATTTATTGCTGGTTGAAGTTAGATGTACTTTTTATGCTTCTGAGCTCATAACTTTTTGCCACGATCTCCGATTTTCGCTATCTTTGCGGCGTTGGAAAGGTATTGAGGAGCTCTATGTTGCTGTCCATGCACTTTTTTCTGTATCTGTCACAAGTTTTTCGTTATTCCAGATTTGACCCGATGGGTGTTTTGGAGATTACTTGGATATTTTGATAGTTGGGAGAGTGCTTCTTGCATCTTTGCACTTCATTTTCAGTGATACATCATTTAATAATCGACTGCTACTTCATAGATTCCAGAGTTGTTCCCGTTTGGAGTTTTCGAGTGTTCTGTGGCATCGGGTCTGCTGTTGCATCATTATGATTCCGATATGGTTTCTTGTAGACAGAAGTATCTTTCCTTGCTTGCCAGATTGTGGTTCCGGTGTTACTCTACAGTGTTCTTCCAGTGCTTCTTTGCAGCATGTCATATCATTGTAGGGGGGTTTTGTCCCACTGGGTTTTCCTCCTCTACCTCTTTCTTGCATTTGTAAATGGGTACCTGATCAGGCCTAGTTGCCGGGACCCATCTTTTCTTGCATGCATCTTCTTCTAGTGTTTTAGCTTCTTCCTAAGTTCATCTTAAAGGGGGGTGTTAGAGTCTCCACTCTCTCTCATGGGGGGGTATCTGATTGTATATCTGCATATGTTCTTGAGAGAGTCTCTTGAGACATTTCATTTGTACTTTCTTTTTGCATCTCTTTTTGGAGAGGAGTTTTTTCCCACTGGGTTTTCTCCTTTTCTCCGTTTCATAGAGATTTCCTTGTACTTGGGTACCTGATCAGGCCTAGTTGCCGGGACCCAATTTTACTTTCTTGCACTGTAGTTCTTTTGCTTTCTTGCACTAGTCTGTAGCTGCACTCTTGCTTATCTTAAGGGGGGGTGTTAGAGTAAAGTAATTAATTAACTTTACTCTCCTCTTAAGATTTCGCCTTGCACACATATTAGTCATTTAATAATTAATATTAATTATTAAATGCACTCACCTTTAGGGTTAGGTTTTCCTTTTAGGTTTTGATCTCCTTTTATAAGGATCGATCTCTTGTAATAACAGAGATTCTGATAATGCATTTTACACTTTGAGGTTTGCAGAACATCTTCTTGGTTTTGCATGTCTTTTGCATGTGACAGGTATCCATTTGCATGCAGGTGATCTTGGATTGTAACACTTGATCCATTAAAAATAAATAAATTGAATTTCGATACATATAGAAAAAGTTAGGTTGTATACAGTCTGCCTATGTCTGAATTGCAATTGGTTTGACTTCGAAACTCTATTAAGGGAAAAAATTTCAATAAATAGATATGAGACCAAATGAAAGTGCTAGATATTGTAGTTACAAATCTAAATTCAAAAAAATTATAATTTTATCCTTCATACAAAAAAAATTATGTTGTATACGGTGAGCGTCACTTTTTAAAAATGTTGCTTTATGAAAAAAACCAGTTTTCGTGGGAGATGGAAAAAGAAGTGCAATCTTATTCCAAAAAAATTGAAAAAAATATTTTTAGAATCTAAAGACAAAATGTGATGAGACTCTAGTTTTCATCATCTTCAAATTCCTCATGGTTTAGCCGCTATAGGTGCCTGAATGTGAAGATTTAGTTAAAAATAATAATTTCAGTGTCTAGTTTGGCCAAAAATTGTAAACCACTATTGTGGGATCACCCCTAGGGAAAGGGGTGGGGGAGGGAGAGGGAGAGAGGGAGAGAAAAATAGATAGATAGAAAAACATAAATACAAATAGATAGAGAAATAGAGAGACAGAGAGAAACATAGATATAGAGACATAGATAGAGATATAGCGACAAAGCTAGAGAGACAAAGAGATAGAGAGAGAGAGAGAGAGACAAAGAGATAGAGAGAGAGAGGCGGAGAGAGAGAGACAAAGAGAGAGAAAGAGATAGAGAGCGATAGAGAGAGAGAGAGAAATAAAGAGAGACACAAAGCGATATAAAGAGAGACACAAAGAGATAGAGACAAAGAGAGAGAGACAAAGATAAAGAGAGATAGAGACAAAGACTTAGAGACAAAGACATAGAGAGAGAGACATGGAGAGAGATACATAGATAGATAGAGATAGAGAGATAGAGAGGAAAAGACACAAACACAAAGTGAGAAAGAGAGTGAGAGATGGAGAGGGGGTGAGAGGGATAGTTGAGAGAGAAAGAGGGAGTGGGAGAGAGAGAGGGAGTTGGAGAGATAGGGATGGGAGAGAGGTAGAGGGAGACGGGGTGGGAAGGAGAGATGAGAGGGAGTGTTAGATAGAGGGAAAGAGAGACCCTAAGAGAGGGAGACATGGTGGGAGGGAGAGAGTTGAGAGAGAGAGAGAGGGAGAGGGAGAGGGAGAGGGAGAGGGAGAGGGAGGGAGAGGGAAAGAGAGAGAGAGGCGGGGAGGGAGGGGGGTAGACAGAGATAGAGACAAAGGCAAAGAGACAGAGACATAGACATAGACATAGACAAAGACATAGACAAAGAAAGAGAGAGAGAGAGAGAGAGAGAGAGAGAGAGAGAGAGAGAGAGAGAGAGAGAGAGAGACAAAGATAGAGATAGAGACAAAGAGACAGAGATAGAGATAGAGATAGAGAGAGACAAAGAGAGACAAGGAGAGACAAAGAGAGCTAGAGAGAGACAAAGAGAGATAGAGAGAGATAAATAGATAGAGAGAGAGGGAGATAGAGAGATATAGAGAGATAAGGAGATAGAGAGATAGAGGGAGAGATAGAGAGAGACAAAGAGATATATAGGCAGAGATAGAGACAAAGACAAAGATAGAGACATAAATAGATAGACAAAGAGAGAGATATATAGAGAGATATAGTGAGTGGGAGAGAGATAGAGAGAGTGAGAGAGAGGCGGGATGAGAGAGAGTTATCTAGGTAGGGTGCTGGAGGGAGAGACTTGAGAAAGAGTGATGTGGGAGGGAGAGACCTAAGAGATAGATAGAGAGAGGGAGTGGGAGAGACAGGGAGTAAGAGAGGGAGTGAGCTCACTGCCTTATCAATGTGGTAGCATTGCCTTATCAATGTGAGTACATCACTACCTTGCATTAACAAGCTAGTGAGTACATCACTACCTTGTCAATGCGGTAGCATTGACAAGCTAGTGAGTACATCACTACCTTGTCAATGCGGTAGCATTGACAAGCTAGTGAGTACATCACTACCTTGTCAATGCGGTAGCATTGACAAGCTAGTGAGTACATCACTACCTTGTCAATGCGGTAGCATTGACAAGATAGTGAGTACATCACTACCTTGTCAATGTGGTAGCATTGACAAGCTAGTGATTACATCACCACCTTGTTAATGCGGTAGTAGGGGGCTATTTGAAAAAATGTCTCATAGAAATGGGGTTTCACGGTAATGTACATGTCTCATAGAAATGGGGTCTCATGGTGATTTACATCACCGTGAGAACCAATATTTCTATGAGGAATTTTCTCAAAAAACCCACTACCTTGTAATGGGGACCTTGGAATGCAGTATGACATCTATCAAAACATAAAAGGGGGGGATTTTAATGTGTTATGGTTGCAATTTCCTTGGTAGACAAAGCTATTTTTAAAAAATATTTCTAGCATAGACAAAGCTCACAAGAATTTTTTGATGGAATGCCTTAAAGAAATGTGGTCTCATGGAACGCCATGATTGCAAGATTGGTACAAAATGGAAGCATGGACAAGGCATGTGAATTTTTTGACAAAATGTTTTGGTAGACATGTGGTAGCATAGACAAGGTAGTGAATGAGCTCACTAGCTTGTCAATGTACCTCATAGAAATGGGGTCTCATGGTGAACATCATCGTGAGACCCCATTTCTATGAGGCATTTTTTTAAACAACCCACTACCTTGTCAATGCTACCACATTGAAAAGATAGTGAGTACACCACTAGCTTGTTAATGCAGTAACATTGACAAGGTAGTGGGTTGTTTGAAAAAATGCTTAAAAGAAATGGGGTTTCCTTGTGATGTACATCACCAGGAGACCCCATTTCTTTGAGGCATTTTTTCAAATAAATTCCTCAAAGAAATGGGGTCTCCTGGTGATTTACATCACCGTGAGACCCCATTTGTATGAAGCATTTTTTTCAAACATACCACTACCTTGTCAATGTGGTTACATCACCACGAGACCCCATTTCTATGAGGCATTTTTTCAAACAACCCACTACCTTATCAATACAATAGAATAGACAAGGTAGTGGGTTGTTTGAAAAAATGCCTCAAAGAAATGGGGTCTCTTGGTGATGAACTTCACCGAGAGGCAACCCACTACCTTGTCTATGCTACCACATTGGCAATTTTACAAACTCACTACATTGTTAATGCAATAGATTAGACAAGGTAGTAAGTTGTTTGAAAATATGCCTCAAAGAAATGGGGTCTCACTAGGAGACCATATTTCTTTGAGGCATTTTTTCAAACAACTCACTGCCTTGTTTATGCTATCGCATTGACAAGCTAGTGGCAAGCTCACTAGCTTGTCATACATCACCAGGAGACCCCATTTATTTGAGGTATTTTTTCAAACAAACTCACTACCTTTTATATGCTACTACATTGACAATTTGACAAGCTCACTACATTGTCAATGATGTACCAATTACAAGCTAGTGAGTTGTTTGAAAAAATGCCTCAAAGAAATGGGGTCTCCTGGTGATGTACATAACCGAGAGACCCCATTTCTTTGAGGCATTTTTTCAAACAGCTCACTACCTTGTCATTGTTACCACATTGACAAGGTAGTGAGTATTGTAAGAAAAAATTCCTCAAAGAAATGGGGTCTCTTAGTGATGTACATCACTAGGAGACCCCATTTCTTTGAGGCATTTTTTCAAACAACCCAATACCTTGTATTCAATATTTCAAACAATATTCCTTCTAACCCCAATTATAGATAGGTTACTTTTCTATTAGTCCATTGGTTGTGAGTTCATTATTTGACTCAATAGAAGTTGGTCTACTTGATTAAGTAGTCAATTTTCAATAATTGATTTTTTATTCATCACCTCATTTATCATTCATCCTATTGATTTTGGCATAAATTTGTGAGAATGAATATTTTTACTCAATGATTAACCACTAGCAATACATCCTTTAAAAAAATAGTTTGATTGATCTCTTAAAAAAATTATGTTTGTGCCCTTTCCTCATACATTTTATACCATTTAAATTAATGTCCTAAATTTAGTAATGTGTAAATGCATTGTTTTACATTAAAAATCTAAACTCTAACTTTGACTATATTGTTCTCATATTATCCTTTTATTAGTTTTCCTATAAGGTAGAAATGATAAGGTTGTGAGCTATTTGAGGAATTTTTCTTACAATGCTCACTACCTTGTCAATGCATCCACATTGACCATGAGGACATATCTCATTGAGACATTCTATCAAATAGTTCATGTGCCTTGTCTATGCATCCACATTAAGAATGTGTCTACTAAGTCAATTGCAACCATAACACTCATGAAAATCCCCCCTTTCCTATTTTTATAGATGTCATACCCCATTCCAAGGTCTCGTTGCTGCTATGGCTAAAAGCCTAAAACATGTGCTTTCGACCATACTATGGATACATGGAAAAAATCTATCGAAGTATGGAAAATGTGGTAGCATAGACAAGGCAATGAGTTGTTTGAAAAATATCTTAAAGAAATGTGGTCTCATGGTGATGTCCATCACCATGAGAGCACATTTATTTGAGGCATTTTTTCAAACATTCATACAATTTAATTTATAATAAATTAAAGTGCTTTTTCTATAGCTCGATATGCTTTTTTCTTTCAAACATTCTTACATTTTTTTGTTTTCGATTTAGAGGTACACTTTTTTAGAACCGCCATAATATGGTTTACTTTTATTTATTAGTTCGATGTGAAGGAAATTTGAAGAACATAAAATTTAATGCAACTCCTCCAATTAGAATTATTGAAAATTGAAATAAATAATGTATTTTCACCTTGTTGTTCTTCTAAAACATATTTTATAAATGATCATTTCATATTTTATAATATAAGCCCAAACTCTTGACACAATACAAATTAATTATAATTTAAATTTTTTAAATACATATATACTCACGAATTTTGAGTGAATGAAAATCCACTATGTCATTTTAATAGATTCAATTATTTCTTATCTTAGGAATTTAAATTGGTTTAATCTTTGATTAAGTTCTAACTACTATTCATCTACAATAGAAAATTTCATAAAATAAAAATGTGTGTATTCATGACTAATAGTTAGTACCTAGACTGTAAAAGAGTTCCTTCTTGCTCATCTTAATTACAAAATATTTGATTAGTATTAGTATTGATCGGTTTCAATTTGGTATTTTAAAGAAAAAGATGAAAAAAGGTCACAATAAATATGAAATCAACAAGATTCCATCCCATATTATATCATTCTTCTTTATTCATGATCTATTGTTTTTATTTTATTCTCTTCAGGATCTAGTGGATTGGAAACCAAGAATATGGAAAATATTGATAATAATGATTTAATCTTCCTATGGAATTTATATAGAAATATGCCTGGATCGTGCCTTTCATTTTTCTTTCAACTTATGTACCAATTGGATTAGGATCCATATTTTTCAGGAGCAACTAAGAGCGTTTGTTGTACATGGGCTCTTATTAGCATGAGACCACATTAAAATAAGGATCCTAATCAGGGATAACTTTAAGAACCCCCCCCCTCGGCGAAGGTTAAAATCCTAGCGAATCCTTCCTCTCTTTTTTGGAAAAAATATTAATTTCCTTGGCGAATCTATACACATTATTAAAAAAAATTGTAAAATCCTAGTGAATCTTAATGAATAATTGGTAAAAATAATAATGACATTGGCGAATCTCTCCTTTAAAATTTTGCATTGTTGATCGGCACAGTTCCCCCATATATTTTTGTTTTCTGTAATATTGAAGTAGGGGCCTAGGGGTGGCAGCCACCAGTAAGGGGCAGGGCCCCTTGCAGGGGTCAAGGGGGCAAAGCCCCCTTCAGGGGGTCGAGGGGGCAAAGCCCCCTTGCGAGGTCTGGGGACAGTGGCCCAAAACAAATTTCGGGCCTTAGAAAGCCTTTGAAAAGGCACATGCATATTAGGTCGCAGAATCAAATCATAGCCATCTGATTAAAAATCTAATCAATGGCAATAGACAAAATACATATTCAAGGCTAAGCCACTACAGTAACCTTAAAATTAAATAGTATTTTATTATTAATGGCGATATTACCCCAAAATTGATCAGAGGAATATAATATTACTAGCGAATATAATTAATATTTTTAATTATGGTATAAACTAATGGCGAATAATTTCCAATGACGTATCATTTTCATGGCGAATTAATTGAGACAAAATTATTTTTTTGTAACAGCCCGGTGATTCAGTCTCCTTTTTAGCTTGCACTATTCGCCATTTTTGGAGGTCCCGATTTCTTTTATTCGCCAATTGGCGAAAATTCACGACTAAAGTTTTCCCTGATCCTAATCCAATTGGTAAACTGAAAAAGAAGCAAACCACATTATTGGATTAGAATCCTTATTTTTTAGGAGTAACTAAGAGTGTTCATTGTATATGGAAAACTGAAAAAGACCTAGACCAAATTGAACTAGATACATAATGTATTCAATGAAGAGATTATTCCTGCTCTCAAGAAGTTGAGGAAGGTGCGTGTGTAGATTCTTCTTTGTTCATCATACAACCAAATTGAGTGTTCCAACATGTCTATATGGGTAGGTTTATGCTAGGAAAGGTCGTCTTTCACACCCAAACACGTCGAAATGGTTTGATCCATATTCTACCGATGAAGTCTCTTAAGAGACCAAAGCGTAAAAGGTTAAAAATTTTTGACAAGCAATTACTTGGAAATCGTGGCACTTGGAAACTCTTTTTTTGAGGCTATGTGATCATGTAGGTCCCCTCTACAATAACCTCTCTCAATTTTTGATATCTCCACGTAATTTTATCATGGTGAACAAATTTTAGTTGATGGAAAATGGGTCAGTCACATATAGTGTAAATTTGGAAAGTGGTATAACTTTCATTATGTTTGTCATATGACAAAAATGACTAATCCAACACACCCATATGGGTGATTTTATTCTAGGAAAGGTCATCTTTCACACCCAAACACATTGAAATAGTCTGAGCCACATTCTACTAGCAAAATCTCTTAAGAGACCATAGTGCAAAAGGGAAACAAACTTCGATGAGCGATTAATTGGAAACCTTGACACTTGAAAACACTTTTTTTGAAGCAGGTCCCCTCTACAATAACCTCTCTCGGTTTTTCGATAGCTCCAACTCATTTTACTATGGTGAACATATTTCAGTTGATGAAAAACGGGTTAGGTGCATGTAATGTAAAGTTGGAAAGTCGTGTAACTTTCATTCAATTCATCATATGATCAAATTGACTATTCTAACACATCTGTATGGGTAGGTTTTTTATAGGAAAGGTCCTCTTTTGCACCCAAACATGCCAAAATAGTTCAAGCCACATTCTACTAACAAAGTCTCTTAAGAAATCAAAATGCAAAATGGCAACAAACTTCGATGAGAAATTACTCAAAAATTTTGGGACTTGAAAACACACCATCTGAGGCTACAAGATCATGTAGGGCCCTTCTACAATAACCTCTCTCAATTTTTGATAGCTCCAAGTCATTTTCAAGTGGTGAATATATTTTATGTGATGGAAAATGGGTCAGTTGCATGTAGTGTAAAGTTGCAAAGTGGTGTAACTTTCATTTTGTTCTTCATACGACTAAATCGACTATTCCAACATGTTCGTATGGGTAGTTTTATGCTAGGAAAGGTCCTCTTTCACACCTAAATAGACCAAAATGGTTCGGGCCACATTCTATCGATGAAGTCTCTTGAGAGGCCAAAGTGCAAAAGGGCGACAAAGTTTGATGAGTGATTACTCAAAAACCGTGCCACTTGAAAAAATTTTGTCTCAAGATACGAGATCATGTAGGGCCCCTATATAATAAACTCTCTTATTTTTTGATAGATCAAAGTCATTTTCCTATGGTGAACAGATTTCAGTTGATGGAAAATGGGTCAGTTGCATGTAGTGACAAGATGGAAATTGGTGTAACTTTCATTTTGTTTGTCATATGACCAAACCGACTATTTCAAAATGCCTATATGGGTGGTTTAATGCTAGGAAAGGTCCTCTTTTGTACCCAAACATTTCAAAATGGTTTGAACCACATTCTACTAGTGAAGTCTCTTAAGAGACCAAAGTGCAAAAAGGGTAGAAAAATTTCAAAAGTGATTACTTGGAAAACATGACACTTTGAAACATTCCATCTAAGGCTAAGGGAGCATGCAGGGCCCCTCTACAATAACATCTCTTGGTTTTTGATAGCTTCAAGTCATTTTATCATGGTGAAAAAATTTTAGTTGATGGAAAATGGGTCAGTTACATGTAGTGTAAAGTTGGAAAGTGGTGTAGCTTTTGTTCTGTTCATCATACAATCAAACCGATTGTTTCAACACATCCATATGGGTGGTATTATGTTATGAAAGATCCTCTTTGGCACCCAAATACGTTGAAATGGTCTGAACCACATTCTACCAGTGAAGTCTCTTAAGAGACTAAAGTGTAAAAGGGCAGAAAACTTCGACGATTGATTACTCAAAAATCATGGCACTTGAAAATATTTCATATGAGGCTATAAGATAATGTAGGGCCCGTCTACAATAACCTCTCTTAGAGTTTGATAGATCCAACTCATTTTCCCGTGCTGAACATATTTCAATTGATGGAAAATAGGTCAATTACATGTAGTGTAAAGTTGGAAAGTGGTGTAACATTCATTTTGTTTGTCATACAACCAAACCGACTATTCCAAAAAAAAATGTATGGGTGGGTTTATTCTAGGCAAGGTTCTCTTTCACACCTGAACACGTTGAAATATTATGAGCCACATTCTACTGGTGAAGTCTCTTAAGAGACCAAAGTGCAAAAGGGTAACAAACTTTGATGAGCAATTACTCTGAAATCGTGGCACCTAGAAACACTATGTATGAGGCTATGGGATCATGCAGGGCCCCTCTACAATAACTTCTCTTGAATTTTGATAGATCCAAGTCATTTTTTTGTGGTGAACAGATTTCAGTTAATGGAAAATGGGTTAGTTACATGTAGTGTAAAGCTGGAAAGTGGTGTAACTTTCGTTCTATTCATCATATGACCAAACCAAATATTCCAACACATTTGTATGGGTGATTTTATGCTAGGAAATTCCCTCTTTCACACCCAAGCACACCAAAACAGTCTGAGCCACATTCTACCGGCAAAGTCTCTTAAGAGACCAAAGTGCAAAAGGGTAGCAAACTTTGACGAGCAAATAATCAAAACTTTTGGCACTTGGAAACACTCTATATGAGGCTACAAGATCATGTAGGGACCCTCTACAATAACCTCTCTTGGTTTTTTATATCTCCAATTCATTTTCTCATGGTGAATAGATTTTAGTTGATGGAAAACGAGCTAGTTGCATGTAGTGTAAAGTTGGAAAGTGGTGTATATTTTGTTTTTTTCATCATACAAATAAACTGACTATTCCAATACATCTATATGGGTGGGTTTATGTTAGGAAAGGTCATATTTCACACCCAAACACGTCGAAACGGTCCAAGCCACATTCTATCAAAAAAGTCTCTTAAGAGACCAAAGTGCAAAAGGGCAGCAAACTTCAATGAGCGATTACATGGAAACTTTGGCACTTGGAAAAATTCCATCTAAGGATATAGGATAAAGTAGTGCACCTATACAATAACCTCTCTCATATTTTGATATATCCAAGTCATTTTACCATTGTGAATAGATTTCAGTTGATGGAAAACGGGTCAGTTGCATGTAGTGAAAAAATGGAAAGTGGTGTAACTTTTGTTGTGTTCATCATACGACCAAACCAACTATTCCAACTTATCCATATGGGTTATTTTATGCTAGGAAAGTTCCTCTTTCACACCCAAACATACCGAAATAGTTTGAGCCATATTCTACCAGTGGAGTCTCTTAAGAGACCAAAGTGCAAAAGGGAAGCAAACTTTGATAAGTGATTACTTGAAAAATGTGGGACTTAGAAACATTCCTTCTAAGGCTATGGGATCACATAAATCCCTCTACAATAACCTCTCTTAGTTTTTTATAGCTCCAAGTCATTTTCCTGTGGTGAATAGATTTTAGTTGATGGAAAATGGGTTAGTTGCATGTAGTGTAAGGTCTAAAAGTGGTGTAACTTTCATTTTGTTCATCATACAACTGAATCAACTATTCCAACACATCTTTATGGGTGTTTTTATACTAGGAAAGGTCCTCTTTCTCACCCAAACACGTCAAAATGGTCTGAGCCACATTTTGTTGATGAAGTCTCTTTAGAGACCAAAGTGCAAAAGGGAAAAAAAAATTGATGAGTGATTACTCGGAAACCGTGGCACTTGGAAACATTTTGTCTTAGGCTATGAGATAATGTAGGAACCCTCTATAACAACCTCTCTTGGTTTTTGATAGATCCAATTCATTTGCCTTTGGTGAAAAATTTTTAGTTGATGGAAAACGAGTCAATTGCATGTAGTGTAAAGTTGCAAGGTAGGCTACTTTTTGTTTTTTTCTTCATGGGGCTAAACAATTAATGCCAACATGTCTAGGTGGGCACATCTATGCTAAGTGTGGTCACCGCACTTCGCTATAAAAAGGTTCATAGTCTTTCCTATTCGTAGGGTCACAACTTTTCACCTTTGAAAAGTCACAACCAAATTCATATCATCACTATTCGTGAGAAACTAAATTGATTTATTTGAAACTTTTCAAATATTTTTGGGGAAAAGGAAATTCTTGAACTTTCAATTGTTTATGTTTCTTTCATGCATGTCTCTTTAAGTTGTTTATTGACTATTGTAAGCATGTAATTTTACCTTTTAAAGTTGCATTCTTCTAATTATTAGGTTTGAATTCATGTTTACAAATAGGATGAATATCTATGAAGTTTGATGTTGGGAAGGTTGATTTGTGGTCTCTTAATCTTGAATAATCCAATGCCCTTATAATTATTAATAATACTTGCATTCCTTGAGTTTTTGTTTATGAGACTTAGGTGTTGCTTTCCTTTCTCTTTTCTCAATAGTTTTATGTTGTTTTCTTTATAAATATTTGAAGTAAACCATCTACAAATATATATTGAAGCATGGATTTATAATGAAAATATGGACATCATCAATAAAAAATATTTGTATTAACCAAATAGCCATTTAGGCATACATCAATTTATGTCGATATAAGTATTATATATATATATAATAGTCATATAGGCTTACAAGAATGCCATAGAGGCATACAATGTCAAATATATGAAATATAAAATATGTCCAAATATTCCATATTGTAAAGAGCGGAACTCTTTATATCAAACATCGACAAAAATTTAAATAATTTCATTTATATTCAAAATAAAGTCAACAATTCATTCATTTAGACATCATAAAAACGAGTCGATTCCAACAAACAATGAATTAAAGTCGATAAGATAGATTCAATATATAAATTCCAATTTAAATAGATACATGTGTCATAATACACTTCAATGATAATCATACATAAGAATTTATAATTTAAGTTACAATTCGAGACTTAGGCATTCAACCCCCTTAAGCTCTTCAATACATAATTACAGAATACAATATAACATAAATGAAGATGACATCCTATGATCTTCAATCCAATCACACATCTTCAATAATGAAGACGAGAACAAGGATCAGGCGCTTTTTTTGCCCGACCTCAAAGCTTACGCTTCCCCGAAATTCTTAAATCATTCAAACAATACCTAACCCTGCACGAATCGCTTAGCAAAAAGCAGTCGACAAGCAAGATGGAATCTAGTGCATGCTTAGTATAACTAGTAAAACCACAAGCATTTTCATTTAACTAATTCATTTAAGAAACAAGCAAGTTCGATAATAGGATATGGTAGAGAGTTCAATAATTCCATCTATTTCAATGGTCCTTAAGTTACTTGGCCAAGTAAAATGTCATGCACGAAAAATAAAGCAGTTTTGGAAAAGAAAAACTACACTCTCTAATAACCCATATTCGTCACCCATCTTGGAAGGTAACTTTCCCAAAATCATGACATGCACATTCATTTATCAAGCATGCATGGTTCCAATAAGTCAAAAACAATCTTTCACAAACAATAAAACATAAAACTTGTTTGAAACAAAAACAGTTTAAAAGTTGTTCCTTTCATCGTTATAATCCATAAATGACATTAAATTAATAATTAAATCGAGTAAATTAAATAATCAAAAATAAATAAAGAAGGTGTATTTCCAGTATGTAATTAAGTACATATTTAAAAATAGTCATAAAAGAGCACACATTCTTTCGTTCTATTACTCCTTAATTTAATCTTGTTCAAATTTGTTTGGTTTCAAAGTAGATCATATTTTAACTTAATTGATTTATTTTCTATTTTGATTACCTTCAGAAAATAAATAATTACTTTTTCAAATAGAATTAAAATAAATCATTTTTGTCTCTATTTTGAGTGTTTTGATTGGTTTGAATTTTTATTTGCTAACTTCACTGATTTTAACTTCTATTTCGAAATTATGTAAAAATTTAAAAGATATTTTTATTAAAATCCATTATGTTTGAATGCTTTTCAAATAACGTTTTTGTTTAAAAATAAAACTTTTTTCAAATCAAATTCTGAGTTTCTTCTAAGTTTGTAAATCAGTTGTTTCTCATTGTTTTCTAGTTCAATTTTTCCTACAATCTTTTTTGTTTTGAACTTGTTCATTCGGGTTTTGTTTTTCTAGTAATTCATAGTTTGATGTTCAAGAATTTACACAGAATTTGAAGAAAACATACATACTTTTTTAATAGTTTCAAAGAAATCAGAAGTAGAAAATTATCTATTCTATTGGAATTCCTGAATTCATGTTTACTTTTGTGTTTAATAATTGCAAACAAAAATCTTACCTAGTAATTCTGGAAGTGACCGTTTGTGCTTTCTCTGTAATTTTTTGTTGCTATATCTTTATTCTTATATGTCTTTCCTCTCCCTGGTGCCTCTTTGTCTTTTGTTTTAATTGTGTGAATTAAATTTAATACTCCCTGGAATTTTATTCTTCTTTCTGTTCCCACACTTCACTCTGTTGATTTTATTTCCTATCTCATGTTGCCTATTCTCCACACCTTATATCATTTCTCTCCTATGTTTTTCACCCTTCCACCTTATCTCCCTGTGAAATATCTTATGTTTCCTTCGCTTGGAGGCTAGCCGCTCCTTCACCAATTGAGTGGGGTGTGCAGAATCCCTAAGGTTGTGTGTGAAAGAAGGTGGAGAATGGATAACCTCCTTTATTCTGTACACCCATACTTGTCTTGGCCGCATAGAGTATAGGGAGTCTTTCTCCCTACCTTAAGTGTCCTCTCCTCCAATTTGAGCGCCCTTACCTTCCTTTGGTGACTGTGTATGGTGAGTGTGTGGTCTCCAATCTGTAGTACGTGGGGGGAATGAATAGTAAGCTAATTCAAAATGAAATCTCTCTCCCTCTACCTTCCCCAAAATTAAAAAAAATTCCCTATCAAGATCAATATTATGTCTTTTTCTCCTCATAAATCAAAAACAGATTTTCCGCCTCTTTTTCCAATTCAAAAATCTTCACTCACTCCCCTTTCTTTCATGCAAATCATGAAGTTATCCCCAAAGCAAGATCCACAAGTTTAGGTTGATCTCCAGATCAAATATTTTAACTCCATGTTACTGAATTTGATTGCTTCTCAAATTAATTGAAGATATTTTTCTACAATTTGTATAACTGTATTTTGAATTCAATTTCAATTTGCACGTGAATTGTTTTCTAAATTTTTTTCAATAACTCAACTTAGATATTTGTTTATTTATTCAACTATAATTTCCTCTTTCATAATTTTCAAATGAGAAATAAAAACTATTAATTTTATAACACTTTATTTATTACATTTTATTAAATTTCGCAATAAAAGTCTATTTCATTAAATAATTTAGTTATTTAAATAAAAATCTATTTTCTCACAAATTAATAAAATCATCATTTAAAGCAACATATATTTTTCCGCATTTTGGAGAAATCAATAAAACTTAATTTAAAATTTTGCAAGCACAATAATCACAAAAATACATTAAAATATCAACTAAGTGAGTGTGTGTGATTCCATCATCCTCATAAACTTCTAATGGCTAAAACGAATCTACCTGATCGATGTTCTCGCCTTCAATCACTTTCACATGTTCCTGTGTTCACTTGCACTCGAGTTTTCATCAGCAATGACAAACCCCAAATTAAATAAAAATACATTTCAAAGCATTGCAATTGCATTTGAATTTCAATTTCACTTCCATTTGAATTTCAGTTTAACTTTCATCTAAATAATCATTTAACTTCAATTTAACTAACGATATCATGATTAAAAATTACATTTAATTAATCAATCAAAGCTATACGTGACATCCTTCCCCTCTTGGAAGAGACATCATCTCGATGTCTTATTAATCATTCAATAAGAATAACATCACAATCAATAAAACATACTATCTCAATCAGTAAACATAGTATCTCAATAGGTAAACATAGTATCTCAATCATAATGAAGTAGTAACTAACAACATAGTTCTCAAACATAAGCATAAACAATAATAGTAGCATCTACGCTATCAAAGTTCACAACATGTGAATCAAAAAGTAGAGTATCAAGTATCTCCGCATAAAAAAATACTATCTATGAAAGAAAATGAGGAAAATGATGGGCTATCATCTCAGAATCCTCCCATGTAGCACTATCCTCAGTATACTGGTCCCACTAGACCTTGTACTGAGTACTATCTCTATTATGCAGCTTAATGCTACACCTATCTAGGATTCATATGGGCTCCACTAGCACCACACTTGGGTCATGTACCTGTAATGAACACCAATCAAGAATATGAGATGCATCATGATGATATGGTTTCAATAAAGAAACATGGAAAAAATTATGGATTTGAGCTAGAGCAGGTGGTAATGCTAGTCTATATGCAATTGGATTAATAACCTCAAGTACATCAAATGGTCCCACAAATCTCGATGCCAACTTTGATGATTTCCCAAATGAGATAGAGATCTTATGAGGCTTAACCCTCAAGAAGACTTTATCTCTTGCAGTAAATTGTCTGAAAGTCATGTTCCTATCAGCATAGCTCTTCTATCTATTGGTTGCTTCCTTCAACCTACCCTTGATCAACTTCATTTGCTCATCCATTTTCTTGAGAATATCTGGACCAATAATGATCCTGTCTTCCATCTTGTCCCAACTAATGGGTGTGCGACATTTCTGACCATAAAGTGCCTCAAAAGGTGCCATACCCAATGATGCATGAAATGAGTTATTGTAGGCAAACTCAACCAATGGAAAATATTCCTCCCACTTGTACTGGTGATACATGCAATACATCCTCAACAAATCCTCAACAACCTGATTGACCCTTTCAGTTTGGCCATCAGTTTGTGGTGATATGAAGAACTAAAGTTCAATTTAGTTCCCAAAGTTGCATTCAATGTAGTCCATAACCTAGATGTCATCTTGGTATCCCTATCAGAAATAATGGTCTCTGGTACACCATGCAATCTGAATACCTCTTGAACAAATTTCCTCGCAAGAGTCAATGATCCATCCTTCAGATTTCCAGATATGAAATGTGAAACCATCATCAGCTTATCAACAACTACTAAGATGGTATCATGCCTATTCCTTCTCAAAGGTAATCCTTTGATTAAATCCATACTGATTACTTGCCACTTATACTCAGGTATATCATGGGGATACAAAAGTCCTGCTAGATGCACATGCTCAACCTTGACTCGTTGGCATTCCAAACATCTAGCCACATACTCCATAACATCTTTCTTGAGCTTAGGCCAAAAATAAAAATCCTTCAACTCAACTACCATCTTTGTAACTCTTGGATGCCCTGAATAAGGTGCAACATGAACTTCCTCAAGAATCAACTTCCTTAAGTCTCCACCCTCAGGGATATACATCCTTCCCTGATATCTGAAAATACCATCATACTCCATCACACATCCATCAAATCTATGATCTGAAAGATCTGCCCCTAAGGCTTGCTTGACCTTGTCATAATGCTCATCTCTTGGAAAATACTGCAACACTTGTTGTCTCAAATTTGACCTTGTGGTCAACATAGCAGAGAGATGTCTTCTCTTGCTAAGAGCATCAACAAATTTGTTTTCCTTACCCTTGATATACTCAATACCAAAATCATACTCACTTAGGAACTCAAGCCACCTCCTTTATCTCGCATTGAGGTTCGATTGTGTGAAGATGTACTTAAGTCCTAAATGATCTTTCTTAAGCTCAAATGGCTTCCCTAGGAGATAATGTCTCCACATCTACAATGCATGAACAATAGCTGTAAGCTCAAGATCATGTGGCACATAATTCAACTCATACTATTTCAGTTTCTTGGACTCATATGCAACCACCTTCCCTTCTTGCATCAACACAACTCCTACACCTTCACCTAAAGCATCTGTAATCACTATGAAGTACCCATTAGGATCTAGTATAGTCAACACTGGTGTCGATGTCAACTTCTATTTAAGAATTTTACATTTTTCCTCACACTTCTTAGTCCACACATATTTATTTCTCTTCTTCTGAAGAGAAGTAATAGGTGTTGCATTCCTAGAAAACCCTTCCACATATTTCCGATAGTATCCTACAAGTCCCATGAAACTACGAACTTCAGTAACACTTCGCAGTGTTGGCCAATCTACAATTTCCTCTATTGTCGTAGGATCAACTGAGATTCCCTCAACAAATATGACAAGCCCCAAATAGCGAACCTTCTTCTGAAAGAAAGTACACTTTGAAAACTTACCAAAAATCTTTCGATCTCTTAGTTGTTGCAAGACTATTTCAAGTGCTTCTCACGTTCCTCTTCTATTTTAGAGTAAATAAAAATGTCATCAATGAATATAAGCACGAAATCATCTAAACAGTATCTAAAGATATTTTTCATAAGGTTCATGAATTTTGGTGGAGCATTCGTTAGGCCAAAAGGTACCGGTGTGAAATCGTAGTGTCCATACCAAGTTCTGAAAGTTGTCTTCGGAATGTCCTCATCCTTAATCCTCAACTAGTGGTAACCTGATCTAAGATCAATCTTAGAAAAAATTGTGGCCCCTTTCATTTGATCAAAAAACTCATCTATCCTAGGTAAAGGATACATGTTCTTAATGTTAACCTTGTTCAGCATCTTGTAATCAATACACAGTCTCAAGATTCCATCCTTCTTCTTAACGAATATTACCGGTGCACCCCATGGAGATACACTCGGTCTAATAAATCCCTGCTTCAAAAACTCCTGAAATTGAACCTATAGTTCATATAAATCTGTAGTAGTCATTCTATATGGAGCTTTGGATTGAGGCTCCGTTCTAGGTAAAATTTCAATTGAGAAATCAAATTCTCTCTTCGGTGGTAACTCAGTAAATTCTTCAGGAAAGGTATCTAAGAACTCTTTGAGAATTGGATAGCCTTTTGGACTATGTTGGGCATTATCCATGTCACTCACCAATATAGCATATATGGAGCATCCTTTCTGATGTGCTTTCTTTCGCTGCATAGCTGAGATATGTCTCAACTCTAGAGGCTCTCAAGATCCTAAAATATCAACTGGATGTCCAAAATCATCCAAACAACTCACAACCTTATCCTCATAGTTCATTATGGCTTTATGCTCAGTTAACCAATTGATCCCTAAGATCACATCATATGAACCCAATGGTGCTACATAAAGGTTAACTTGGGTTTGGAAATTAGGTAGCTCTAAATCGTTGCATGATAAACATAAATCTACCCTCTTCTCTGCTTGATTTCCATACTGAACCATCCATGAATGTGACATAAAACTAGGTCTAATAGGTAATTTAGCAACTAGTTTAGGATCAATAAAGCATTCAGTAGCTCTTGTATCTATCAAGATAGAAACAAGTTGACCAAAAATCTTACCCGACCTCTGAATAGGTGAAGCCTGAAAGTTTGCTTGACGGTTGTCAACCGCAACATGAATCTGGTGTTGTGGCTCTCGCCAATCATTACCACCTCATAGACCTCCTGTACGCTGAGTGCAATTGGAGGCATAGTGATCTCCTCCACAATTATAGCATCCACCTCATGGCCCTGGGTGACCACCTGTCCTATTCCTGATATTGGAGAAGTTGGTGTTATTATTGTTCACTTTCTTGTTTCTGCCAAATCTCCCTTCTCCTTTATCTTGTGTGTTTGTTCCTCTCTTCAAGTTCCTGATCTGTTGATTGTTATTATTACCCTTCTGATTATTTTTGTTATTTTTTTGGAACTTCCTATTTCCAAAACCAGATTTAGCATTTACACTTTTCCTATAGTTTGCCACCTGTTGCAGTTTTTGTTCCTATTTTGTGGCCTTCTCAAAGACCTCATCCATCGTCAATGGATTATGAATATCCACATCAGCTCCAACGTGTGGCCTCAATCCTAGGATGAATTTCCAAATACGGAACATCTCATCCATCTGATACTGTGGTACATACTTCAGGAGATTAGTGAACCTCTCCCACTACTGAGTAACTGTCAGACCACCCTGTGTCAGATTCTGGAACTTTGTCATCTTCTTGTAAAAGAATAGTGTGGAAGCCACCTCTTCCTGAAAATTTGCAAGAACAGTTCCCAAGTAGTCCCACCTGGTAGTAACTTCTTCTCAGTCTTCTCGCTATCCCACCAAGTAGCAGCTTCTCTAGTAAGCTGGTATGTAGCCCAAACTGCCTTGGTCTCATTGGACATATTCCTGATCTCAAAGTACTTTTCCATCTCAATAACCCAGGCTTTAGCTCCATCACCTATAGTCTTACCATCAAACTTGGGTCGTGCTACCCTTTTCAAATCTTTAGCCAACTCCCCTTCAATCCTTGCTTGAGGATTTTGTGGTTCTTCAACCCTTGGATTATCCGTATTGGGTTGCTTCTGATTTTGAGGAATTTCAACTCGAGGGTTTTGTCCTTCTCTGACACCTTGAACTTCATGTTCCAGATTATCCATTCAGGAACCCTACTGATTCAAGAGACTGAGAATCTGATCCAATTTGTCATTCTCATTACTTGCAGCAGCTCCTATACCTCTTGTGCCCATTATGTATCACAATTCTTACATCAAGGAATGCTTCTTTAGCGTAATATATAAAGGACCCTAGTGTTCAAACCTAGGGCTTTGATACCAAATGTAAAGAGCAGAACTATTTAAATCAAACATCGAAAAAACTTTAAATAATTTTATTTATATTCAAAACAAAGTCGAGAATTCATTCATTTAGACATCATAAAAACCAATCGATTCCAACAAACAATGACTTAAAGTCGATAAGATAGATTCAATATATAAATTCCAATTTAAATAGATACATGTGTCATAATACACTTCAGTGATAATTATACATAAGAATTTATAATTTAAGTTACAATTCAAGACTTAGGCATTCAACCATCGTAAGCTTTTCAATACATAATTACATAATACAATATAACATAAATGAAGATGACATCCTTTGATCTTCAATCCAATTGCACATCTTCAATAATGAAGATGAGAACAAGGATCAGGCGCTTTTTTCCACCCAACATCGAAGCTTATGCTTCCCTGAAATTCTTAAATCATTCAAACAATACCCGACCCTGCACGAATTGCTTAGCAAAAAGTAGTCGACAAGCAAGATAGAATCTAGTGCATGCTTAGTATAACTAGTAAAACCACAAGCATTTTCATTTTTCTAATTCATTTAAGAAACAAGCAAGTTCGATACTAGGATATGGTAGAGAGTTCAATAATTCCATCTATTTCAATGGTCCTTAAGATACTTGGCCAAGTAAGAAGTCATGCACGACAAATAAAGTAGTTTTGGAAAAGAAAAACTACACTCTTTAATAACCCATATTCGACACTTGTCCCAGGAGGTAACTTTCCCAAAATCATGACATGCACATTCATTTATCAAGCATGCATGGTTCCAATCAGTCAAAAACAATCTTTCACAAACAATAAAACAAAAATAGTTTAAAACTTGTTCTTTTCATCGTTTTAATCCATAAATGACATTAAATTAATAATTAAATTGAGTAAATTAAATAATCAAAAATAAATAAAGAAGGTGTATTTCCAGTATGTAATTAAGTACATATTTAAAATAGTCATAAAAGAGCACACGCTCTTTCATTCTTTTACTCCTATATTTAATCTTGTTCACGTTCATTTGGTTTCAAAGTAAATCAGATTTTAACTTAATTGATTTATTTTCTATTTTGATTACCTTCAGAAAATAAATAATTATTTTTTCAAACAAAATTAAAATAAATCATTTTTGTTTTTGTTTTGATTGTTTTGAGTTTTTATTTACTAACTTCACTGATTTCAACTTCTATTTCAAAATTATGTAAAAATTTAAAAGATATTTTTATTGAAATCCGTTGTGTTTGAATGCTTTTCAAATAATGTTTTATGTTTAAAAATAAAACTCTTTTCAAATCAAATTATGATTTTCTTCTAAGTTTGTAAATCAATTGTTTCTCATTGTTTTCTAATTCAATTTTTCCTACAATCTTTTTTGTTTTGAACTTGTTCATTGGGGTTTTGTTTTTCTAGTAATTCATAGTTTGATGTTCAAGAATTTACATAGAATTTGAAGAAAACATACACACTTTTTTAATAGTTTCAAAGAAATCAGAAGTAGAAAATTATCTATTCTATTGGAATTCCTAAATTCATGTTTACTTTTGTGTTTAATAATTTCAAATAAAAATCTTACTTGGTAATTCTGGAAGTGACCGTTTGTGCTTTCTCTGTAATTTTTTGTTGCTATATCTTTGTTCTTATATGTCTTTCCTCTCCCTGGTGCCTCTTTGTATTTTGTTTTAATTATGTGAATTAAAGTTAATACTCCATGGAATTTTATTCTTCTTTCTGTTCCCACACTTCACTCTGTTGATTTTGTTTCCTATCTCCTGTTGCCTATTCTCCACACCTTCTATCCTTTCTCTACTATGTTGTTCACCCTTCCACCTTATCTCCCTGTGAATTATCTTATGTTGCCTTCGCTTGGAGGCTAGCTGCCCCTTCACCAATCATGTGGAGTATGTAGAATCCCTAAGGCTGTGTGTGAAAGAAGGTGGGGAATGGATACCCTCCTTTATTCTTCACGCCCATGCTTGTCTTGGCCACATGGAGTATAGGGAGTCTTTCTCCCTGCCTTAAGCATCCTCTCCTCCAGTTTGAGTGTCCTTACCTTCCTTTGGTGACTGTGTATGGTGAGTGTGTGGTCTCCAATCTGTAGTGCGTGGGGGGGATGAGCAGTAAGCTAATTCAAAAGGAAATCTCTCTCCCTTTGCCTTCCCCAAAATCAAAACAAATTCCCTGTCAAGATCAAAATTTTGTGTCTTTTCCTCCTCATAAATCAAAAACGGATTTTCCGCCTCTTTTTCCAATTCGAAAATCTTCACTCACTCCTCTTTCTTTCATGCAAATCATGGAGCTATCCCCAAATAAATATCCACAAGTTTAGGTTGATCTCCAGATCAAATATTTTAACTCCATGTTACAGAATTTGATTGCTTCTCAAATTAATTGAAGATATTTTTCTACAATTTGTCTAACTGTATTTTGAATTCAATTTCAATTTGTATGTGAATTGTTTTCTAAATTGTTTTCAATAACTCAACTTGGATATTTTTTTATTTATTCAACTATAATTTCCTCTTTCATAATTTTGAAATGAGAAATAAAAACTATTAATTTTATAACACTTTATTTATTACATTTTATTAAATTTAACAATAAAAGTCTATTTCATTAAATTTCAAAATACAAGCATCATTATTTTCACACAATGATAAAATATTGACTTAAAAAATTTAGCTATTTAAATAAAAATCTATTTTCTCACAAATTAATAAAATCGTCATTTAAAGCAACATATATTTTTCCACATTTTGGAGAAATCAATAAAACTTAATTTAAAATTTTGCAAGCAGAATAATCACAAAAATACATTAAAATATCAACTAAGTGAGTGTGTGTGATTCCATCATCCTCATAAACGTCTAATGGCTAAAACGACTCTACCTGATCGATGTTCTCGCCTTCAATCACGTTCACCTATTCCTGTGTTCACTTGCACTTGAGTTTTCATCGGCAATGACAAACCCCAAATTAAATAAAAATACATTTCAAATCATTGCAATTGCATTTCAATTTCAATTTCACTTCCATTTGATTTTGAATTTAACTTTCATCTAAATAATCATTTAACTTCAATTTAAATAATGATTTCAGTATTAATAATTACATTTAATTAATCAATAAATTCTATACGTGACACATATAGGCATACAACAAAGGACCCCAATCAAAATTCATTTCCCTCTAGGTGAATGAAACAAACAGGTGGCCTTTATTGGTCAGGTGGATGGCAATGCATATGACACTCGTTTACCCTGAACTTGAGGACTTCTCCTCCTATTTAGTTCCTCATCAAGCTTCAACTATTACAATAACAAGTTAAGTCATTAATATATAGAAATTATATTATAAAAAATGATATATTTAACAAAATAATCACTTACCGTCACTAGACGATATCTCTCCTCAAGCGAAAGAATCACATGCTCATGTTGTGACATGCCCAAGTCCTATAGAAACCACCCAAATAGAAATTAAGCTATGAATAAATAATCATTTGATTTTTCACTAACTAACAACTAAAACAATTAATGTAATTTTAAATTTACTAATCTACCTCATACCCCTATGAGAGGCATCGAGTTGTCTATTGCAGAAGATACACCTTGCTCCATTGCCCTATCAACATATGGAGGCATTTCCGCTTCCATCATCTAAAAATAAAACAACAAATTATTCAATCACAAAAAATAGAATAGTGATGCAGGTCATGGCTTATAATGTATGAGATAATCAACAAAAAAATTAGTACTTATTGAACTATATATTTTTTATTATTATGCTTACTATTTTCCCTATCCATAGCTTGTTTGAAAGCACCTATTTTAGGATTTCATCGATAGCAACAAAGTAGTGAACTGTTTGATAAAATACTTTGGTAGACATGTACATAAAATGTGGTAGCATAGAGAAGGTAGTGAACTATTGAAAAAATACCTCGAAGAAATGCAATCTCATCATGATGGAATGCCATGACAAATTTGTTTGTCATGGCATTCCATCACCATGAGACCACATTTCTTTGAGTAATTTTTTTTAAATAGTTCATTGCCTTCTCTATACTATTATATTGGGATGGGGTGGATAGTATAGTGCGGTCTTGGTTATGAGGTGGAGGGGCATCATGACATGAAGAGGGGGGTTGTTTTGGTCATGAGAGGAAGAGGATCATTAGATGGCGTGTAAGGTGTAATTTGAGACCACTTTTTGAGAGCAATCATACAATGGAGTGGAAGAGGTACTTTGATTTGGAAATAGAAGGATGTCATTAGATGAAGTTGGGGAGAGGGGATTATGAGAGGGAGATAAAGGGATATCCTTCTCTTGAGATGGAAAGATATCATTAGATGAGATGGAAGGGATATGTTGTCCTTGATTGGAAATGGGATCATGAGATGGAAGGGGATCATATGATGGAGAAGAAGGGTTTCCTTGATCTTTATATGAAGTGGAATCTATGTTAGCATAATTTGGATTATGAGATGGACATAATTCATTTGATATGGATGGTGTGATGAGGGAGGAAGGTTTTATAGATTCTTCAACCTGAATAGCTAGATTGATAGGGGATTCATTTAAGATTTAGGGTATTATGGTTTATCTTGATCTGGGGGTGATGAAGGTGGATGCATGATAGGAGAAGATTGCACCACTTTATTTTTTCATGGGGAAACAACCACCTTTTCAAATAGTCCTTGGAGGAAGTTATTATGAGAGACATGGGATGACTTTTCTCGGTAATAGTGGGGTGACATGGATTTTAAGGATGTGGGATATGAACAAGTGGAATAAGAGGTGTAAGATTCCATGGATTTTAAGGATGTGGGATATGAACAAGTGGAATAAGAGGTGGAAGCTTCCATGGATTGGTAAATTGAGGATGAGGATGAGGACCTTTAAAAGGATTTGGAGAGGAATTTTGGCTAAAGGCTTGGTTTTTTTTGTCAAAGGAAGGGGAAATATAAGCAAGAGGAGATGGATTGGGATTGGATTAAGGTAGAGATGATGGAATCTTAGCATCGATGCCAAGGAGACATCTAAGCATGGAATCCTTATAATTATGGAAGTAGTAGGTGAGGATAAAATTAGTGGTGGTGGATGGGGATGATATGGATGGGACTTGACAGGAGATTTGGATGGGGGATTGGTGGAAAATTGGAGCATTCTTTCTATTGAAGATGGATTCAAGGTGATCCATGATGCTCTCATTTTCATCATTGGGATTATATTCAGGTTGGTCAAAAAGGTTATCCTCATCATCATCAATATGGTTGGGGTTGGTTGGTATGGATGAAGTTGGATTATAATAGATTAGGTTGGATGGAGAATATATTAGATGGTTAGACATGGTGGATGATTGATTAGAAGAAAGATTGGTATTGATTTTGGATGAGGATGGAAATTAGGATGATGAATTACAAATGAACTTGGGGATTGGAAGAATAGGATCTAAGGATGAATATGGAGGATGTGATTATATTTTGGGATCAAATCTAAGACCTTAAAATTATTTGATTTGATTAAAGAGGATTACCTATTCTTAAGGCAATAACTTGTTTGAAAAAATGCCTCAAAGAATTGTGGTCTCATGGTGATGGAATGGTATTCCATCACCATGATACCACATTTCTTCAAGGAATTTTTTCCAAAAACTTTTTATCTTGCCTATGCTATTACATACTATTATGCTTTGATCATTTTTTTACAAGCATCCATAGTTTGCTGGAAAACACCTATTTTAGTCTTTTAGTCATAACACCAAGGAAGTGAATTGTTTGATAAAATGCTTTGGTAGACATGTATGGAAAATGTGGTAGCATAGAAAAGGTGGTGAGTTTTTTGAAAAAAGCCTCAAATAAATGTGGTTTCATGGTGATGGACATCACCATGAGACCACATTTCTTTGAGGATTTTTTTCAAATAGATCATTGCCTTGTCTATGCTATTGCTCACTATTATGCTTTGATAGTTTTTTTCCAAGCATCCATAACATAGACAAGGAAATTAACTATTTAAAAAAATTCTCAATAAAATATGGTCTCATAAAACTCCATGACAATAAAATGCAACTGGTAGCTACCCCTAGTTATTAGTTATGCTATGTGAAGTAATTTCATCATTGCTTATCCTGAATTTCTAGAAAACTATATTGTAATTTAAATTTTGTCATCTATCAACATCTATTTATTAGTTATGCAATGTGAAGTAATTCTTTGAGTTTGAAAGATGTGCAATGCAATTGAAATGAAGAAAAGTGTGTCCCCTTTCTTTTACCTCTAGGGTTTTGGACCTAAAAGGAAAGGGGCAATTCTCACACACTTCACTCTATTGAGAATATGTGTCTCAAAATCACTGGTAGAAACCTTGATACTGTCATCAAGCAACAAAGAGTTCACAAGTATTCTGATTATGTCTTTACCTCTATATCGCAGGTGTCTCTACACTGGGCTATTGTGGTACGGTTACCGACATACCGTGGGAACCTCTTAGCTGTGTAGAGGTAGTGCAGTGGATACCGCCATACCACGGGAGCCTCTCATCTATCAGGAAGTAGTGTGGTGTAAACCGCCATATTGCGAACGTGTTCAAACTATCCAATGGTAGTGCGGTTACTGCTACCCCATGAGAACCTGTTGAATGCACAGTGCTAGCATGGAGTAAGGGGAAGAGCACTGCTTCTTGGTGGTTTGTTGAGTTGTAAGTTGTTAACTGGAGGATCTTTTTGACTTGGAAGGAGGTTGTTTGAATTCCTGGGAATTTCGACGGTTTTTCAACAGAGGAAGTTGAACTGAATCAATTGTACGGAGAATGAATTGATCATGGTTGTTGCTTTACATTGCAACGTATTGTAACTGTGAAGAGGTTCAAGAGTTTGATGACTCAAAGGTTGATCAGGGAAATATTGTTGTTGTAATATTGTCATCTAAATGAGAGTCTGTAACTTGTATGTAATTCAATTACTGCAATACAATTTATTTTCTTTGGTGTGGTGGGTTTTTCTCCTATAAGGGTTTTCCCACGTAAATATGGTGTCAATTGTGTTTGAATTTATTTATCTATTATGTTATTTCCTTCATGTGCATCTTAATGGTATGTAATTGTAAATTTAAAGTCATATCTGTATATTTCTCTGAGTTTTGACATTAGGAAATTTTGTTTTGCATCTGTATTTTTGCCTTACACACTCAAGAACAAACCCTTGAGATCTCTTTGCAAATGAGAAAGAGATCTTGCAAGAGGGTTGTCCTAAAGGATGAAGTAGATCTAATGAGGGGTTCACCACCAAGTAATAACTTGGAAAAGATAATGATATTAAATATATAAAAAGAACCCTAATTGAATGAAAACAAACTCTAAATGACCTAGAAAGATGAATGACATGCAACATAAACTGTAAATATGGAAAGTGTGCACCTAGAAAAATGGAGAAGGAAAAATGGAGGTCTGGATCACTGAAAAATATACTATCAAGGATGATTGGGAATCATTCGCCAAGCTGGGTGAATCAGTCTTGTTTCTAGAAAAATGTGTCGGAACAAGTTTTTTCCAAAAGGTTATCCAGATTTGTAAAAAAATTTGTCAGGCCTGTACAGTGGAACTCATTCGCCACTTGTGGAAAATTATTCCACTTCTACTTTTCTAGAAGTTATGGAATTTTTCAAGTTTCTCCAATGGTTGAGGACAACTTTGACAACTTTAATCACTTGACAAATTTTCTCCATTCTTTCTCCTTGTGAAATATACAACCTAAACCTGCAAATCACACACAAAGAAAAGCGAAAAATTGTTAGATTTAGGATCATAAATGAAAGAAATCAGAAAATGCAACACATAAGACAATGAACACAACAAGATACCCAAGGAAAACCCTCGTACTTGAGGGAAAAAAACCCAACAAATATATCTCTTATATATTGAAGGAATAAGAGTAGAAATCTGCTTACAACTCAGGACCAACACAATGCCAAATTTGATACAATGAATAAGAGCACCTCTCCTAGATGCAAAGATACAAATGAATATGTTTCTCCTTGAAATCGGTCTCTTTCTAAAAAATGATGATTTGTTTCTACAAGATGATGATTTGCTACTCAAGTATGAACTTCTTCTAGGAATGTGAATTATGATGAATGAACTTGATGATCAAATTAATGATCATCACCTTGAATTTACAAAACTAGTTGACTCTTTTAAGAAACAAGGTGACTCTTCAAAAAACTATTATATATAGCAAGTCTGACTTTCCTTGGTGTTATTTATCCATCATTTTTAAATTTGAGAGAAAGATATCTCCCACTGCTATAACATCAACACTCCCTCTTAGCTAGGGAGGCATCTTTCCAGATATCCACGTTTGGAGTCTCTCAACATTACACCCACAATGGATACACCCATTTGTGGAAAACTCAAAGGTTCATCATAGAGTCTCTCAATGTGATGTCATCATGGAGTTTCGCAACATGATATCTCATCTCAGTCACAAAGATGAACTATGATATATGGAATCCTTGACATGATGATTAACACTTGAATGTTGCTCTAAAATGCTTGATAATCTACCCTTGAATGCTCTTGAATGCTCTTGAATGCTCTTGAATACTCTTGTGAACTCAATTTTCTAGTATGAATTATCTCACAAAATTCTTAGGTGAAAATGAGTGAAAGAACCTTGTATTTATACTCAACTATGTAAGAATTCCCAAAATTACAACACAACAAGTCAACATCAAATCTAGGAGAATAAAATCCCACTGAAAATTTGAATTAAATTTGGATTTTGGTAACATGAGACTCATTCTCCCAAGATGGTGAATGAGTCCCACCAGACATAATGTATGGGAATAGAAACCAAAAGTGCTTAGAAATGTGTGAAAACTAGTTTGGGGCCAAAAGATCCAGGTGGGATCCATTCACCCAAGGTGGCGAATGAGTCCCAGATCCCTAAATTTGGGGCAAACAAGCCACAAACACCTAAATTATGACTGGTTACTGATTCGTGTCAGGATTATCCTCAAAAAGATGTAATAAATGAGGCTTATGGATGAAAAATGGGGAAAATTAAAGCACAAGAAAGCCCAATTATTAATGACAAGCCTAGAGAAGTGTGAAAGTGTGTTACAACACTTTACAACACTCTAAATAAGGAAATATTATGATTAATTTTGATTAAAAATAAGTTTATCATGCTTAGTTATTTGATAAAACCATAGAAAAGTGTGAAAGTGAGTTATGACACTTTACAACACTTTTAGCAAGATACCATTAAAATCCATTAGCTCATAAGGGCCCAAGACCTAATATGAATGTGTTATCCACATTACAATACTAAATCTTGGCAACATTAAGCCAAAATCCACAAGGAGGGCACAAACGAGTGTGGAAATGTCAAGGGATCCATTTTTCTACACTACAAAAATGTAATCAATGATATGAATATAAACTATACAAATCTATTAAGAATAATTCATTAGTTAAACTCTTAATTCTATTACCTGAGTGAAGGTTTGAACTCCACTGCCACTAGGAGGTGTTGCCATGAAATCTTTGATATTAACCTATTCAGCATCCAAAATCAAATATTAGAATACCATTCATATAACAATGCTATTCACATGTAATATTTATAATTTTTTACTAGTTAAATACCTCGACAGTAGATGCAGTGGAGTAAAAAGGAGGTGGAGGGCTAGTGAAAACAGTATGAACACTATGACCTTGAAATTTTATTATAATCATTAAACTAAATTAGTTAATATTGCATTTCAAAAATGAAATTTAATAAATTAAATTCAATGAATATGCTAACATTTACTTGAGTATCGAGGTCAAAATCCTCATTCAAAATGACATCTATCATCACCAACTAGTTAGCTACATATGTAGTCTATGCACTAGCCTCTTGACTATGTATGGGGTCGTATATATAGGTGAACCCACAAACCTGATAAGTATGGGGTGGCACCTATCCCTCAAAGTCTCCCCTGGCTCACATTGTACTACAGGACTTACAAGCTAGATGATACTCTAGGTTAGAGAAATAATAGATTGTAGAGTATCCACCTCAACACTCTCCTTCACGACATAAGGGATAACAACATGCTCATAAGTCGGCCTAGCGACTGCTCATCTCTCTTTTTGTTGAGGATTGAGACATCCACCTGGTATATCCTATGTCAACCCACCACCTCTCCCCTGGAAGTCCTGCATATCAAAATAGTTGGGGATTTTGTTGAGGACAAACTTGTAGTAGAGTTTCCTCAAGAAATATTGGGGGACCTTGTTATTGTTGCATCCACCACCTCTTTCAAAAAATTTCCTTTATCCCTTAGTGGTTGCACCAATGGATAGGAAACCTCTTTCTTGTAAGTTCAAGAGTTTGATTTTTACGTGGGCTGGTGAATAGTGAACACAAGTCATATTTTGTAATTTTGTAATTTTTAACTTCTTTGTAGGATAGTTTATCTACATAAAAATCTTTGTACTCTCACCTCTTATCCACCCAACCACTTAATTTCTTGCTAATTACATTTACATGTGTTAACATAGATTGAAGTGAATTTGTGAGTGTGTTTCTTTCTGAGGTTGAACTTACATTATTGTTCAACCTTGCAATTAACTCCTCAATTTAGTTTTTGTTATTTTCAATTTCTCTCATTAAATTTTGTTGAGTTCTAGGATGATGTTGAGAAATTGTTGGAGGATTTTGTTGTTGTGGTTGTCCATTAGGATTTTGTTTGTGTGCTTGTTCATGAAGATGAGTATTTTGAGGAGAATAAGGTGGATTTTTAAGTCTTGATAATTAAATAAATTAACATAAAAAAACATATTAAGTCTACCTATTTAACAACAAATTCACAAAAAAATAATAAAAGCTTACTCATTGGAACTCCCTGTTGATGTGGTGAAATTATAGAAAATAAATAACAAAGAATCAGTGAATAAATTGACAAATTTGAGGTCTTCATAATGTGAGCGCACCTTGGAAGGGTTTGCAAGATGCGGATGAATGAAATATGATAGTCTAAAATGATTTGGATTTGCTTTTTTTTCTTATAAAGACTCATAATGTGCTCATGTTATAATGCAAGCATGTTATAAGCTCGGTGGGATCGAGCCTTAGGCTCAGTCACACCAAGCTATAATGTGCTCATGTTGTGGCTTTTCAATCTTTTTCTAAAAAAAGGCCACTTTTTGGTCCCCCAACTTTTTGTACCCACCCAAAAGTGCAATTAAAATGAACCCTATCCTTCTCGTTTTTCCTCCTCTCCCCAGCCCCCAAATTGCCTAATGAAGGCCCCCATTGTATATTTTATATGAAATTGAATAGTACAATTTTACAACCTTTATTTGCACTATTAAGAATAACAAGGAGGGTTAACTAAATTTTGGAACAAATTTGACCAAAATTGGATAAAATCAATCTCAGTAAGATGTGTAGTTTGGAAAGAGATTTATGATATTTATAATAAGTTACAAAATAGAGATACATAGTATAATTTTCTCCCATTTTCAGAGAAATGAATCTCTAGAGTACTTAATACACTCTAGCATTAATATGACACTAAGATGATGTTAAATTAATGTGAATGTTGAAGACCTAAAAAATATTCTAATAATTATTGAAGGTAAAAAATATGGGAGGTCTTGGTTTACTAATGAAGTTGATTGGTTTTGAATGTGTCCACTAGGGATCACGCCTTTCTAATCACAAGTCCCCAACACCATATAGGATGGGGTTTAGAGTGTGCCTTGGGAAACTTTAAGGAAAAATGGGTACTTCTTAGTACTTAGCTCTTAGTCTAAGAGGTTCTAGCCTATGGATTTTACTCCCATATTAGATAGATAAAAAAAATTGTGAGTTTGATATAAAACCCTTCAACAATCCAAATATAGACTCCTTAAATGAACTACCCCTTCTTTAATTAAGCTCTTGATTGTGAAAAAGGTTTATTAAAAAGGAAATCCCTTTTCCACAAAATTAATCAAAAAGAATTTGTAAGACAATTTCAAGTAAAGAAGAAAATTAATTCTTATGTGGTGCCCTCAACATATTAATAATTCCACATGATAAAACTAGAACTTGTAAATTTTAAACTTTATATTTATCCATTTAGATTTTGTGTTGCCAAAAAGTGTAGCCTTGACACTTTTCACTCATTTGGGCCTTTTCCCTTGGATTTTGGCTTGGTTCTGCTTTGATCTAATGTACAATGTGGCCAACACATTCACATTAGGCCTTGTATGCTTGCAAATCAATAACAACCTAATGGTGTTTTACAAAGGTGTTGTGAAGTGTTGTAATGCATCTTCCCACTTTTCTAAGACCCTTTCAACATAATTCATCTAAACAATCCCTTTTTACCTCTTTCCAAGCCTTGTGCCAAAGTTTTGTAAGGTGTTGTAATATATTTTTACACTTTCCTAGGCTTGTCACCAGGAAATCCAACCCTTTCTTATGATAAATGGCCCCTTAATGTACTTTTAGGCCTGACTTAAATGTGTTTCTGGAGACAATCTTGTTAATCAACATTAAATACCTTTTTATTCCCGACTACCACTTGAATTTTTCCAAGTGGACTAAGTTGCCACCTTGGGTAACTTAGTCCCTTTTGGCATAAAATTCAAAATTAAAACAAAATTCTAATGGGACTTTGCCTCTAAAACCCTAAGATCGGCCTATCATGTGTTATTTTCAGGGAATTAGGGCATAACATGTATAAATAATGTTTTTAACCCTCATTTTACTCTCTCCCTAACATCTTTCATCTTTCATCTTCACAAGCACTCAAGCATTCTATCTTCTCAAGCAAGCATCAAGCATTCAAACACTAATCATTTCAGACATCATCCATTGAAGCTAGTTCTTGCATGTCTTTAGACATCTTCAACAAGGGTTTGTTGAGTGTTTACATTTTCTTTTCATTCAATCATCTTTCCCTTTCATTCTATTTCATTTGGGTTTGATTACCAACATTGGGTTTGACTAAGGCAAACCCCTATTCTCTAACCCTAAAATTTTCCTTCTCTTTGCATGTGTGCTTTGTAGGTTTGTATGTAGATTAGTCAAGGAGAAAAATGTTGAAAAGGTGTCATCATTCCATCCACAACATCCCAAGTCAACAAACCCTAGAAGGAGCTAAAAGACAATTTGCAAGTCATTTTCTAAAGATTCAGACATGGGTCTTTGTTAGAAATAGAAGTACAAGTGGGCACCTACAGATTCCAACCTCGAAACTCCTAAAAGCTCCAGGAGGACTAAATCACCATCATTGGCGAATTAGTCTTTGTACCAATCCTGAAAAGTGGTCTATGTGTTTCTGGGTACCCTTTTGCAAGAAACCTGTTTCGGCAAAGTTTCCCGAGAAGAGGACTAGGTCACCCATTCTGGCGTAAGTGTCCTAGTGAGCATTTTCAATAGATTCCAGAAGATTCCAAAGCTCCTCTTCTTCAACCTTCGATCTCTAGGTGCAACATTTCAATCTCTTCCAGTTTCTTTATAGTTTGCATACATTTTAGGTCATTCTTAGGACATTGCATATAGTTTTCATTTACTTTAGTTTTCATTTCATAATTTAGTTTATTTCATTACATTGCAGCACTTAGACACACACATCACACCCATTTCAAAACCCCTAATCCTTTGAATGAACTCACCAAGAATGCATCATTAGTGTGAAAGAGAAGAATTTCTCAACCAAGCTCCTAGGTGGAAAACTCTAGGGGCCTATTAGGGAATCCTCTTTCCCTAATTGCATTTCTTTTTGGTGGTTCATTTTGGTGAACCCGTCCTTAGAACACTTCTTTTTCACTTTTGATTTTGCATTTGAATCCTAGGAAAAATCTTGCATTACATTAGGGTTTTGCATTGTTTGCATTCTAGGGTTCTTAAACATGCATTAGTGAAAAAGTTCATGATTAGCTTTCATCTTGTATTGCATTTTCATTAAAAAATTTTAAAAAAAAATCTGCATTTTCATTATGTACCTACACTGGAAAAGCATAAAAATTATAAAACGCATTCAAAACTTTTAAAAATTGTCAAAAAAAAAAACACACTTGGGACTAAATCGCCACACTGGGCGACTTAGTCCACTTGGATATTTTACATAGTATTTTCTGTCATTTATAGAACATTGCCTACACTTATGTTTTCTGCAATTGCATTTCTATTTCTATTTCTAGATTTTCTCTTTTATTCAATTTCTTGAAATTAGTTTGCTTTCACTATGGCTATGTCTTTCAAAAAGTTCTGGATGTCATTCAAATCCTAGGTAGACATGTCAAGCTATGCCTTTGGCACTGATCCAAATGACCTTGAACCCATTCTTGCTCAATCAACTCCTAATGCATATTCTCCTCGTGAAGTTGAAATCATTGAAGACGATGATGCTAGCATGAATCAATTCCTCAATGAATTCCTTGACAATCTTGAAGTGAATGCTTCTTTCTACCCATCCACAAAATATCCTGAGCTTCCCAACATGTCACCCCTAGAGACATTTGGTTATCTCCATCCTGAAATAAATAATGCACCTAATTTCCCTATACAAGGTGAACATAGTTTGTCTAAGCATGTCACTACTCAACCATTTTACACTAACCAAGTAACCCTTCCTCCAATTAATCTTTGACAAACCTATGGAAAATATTTTACCATTCTAAATAAATAAGGTGGTGACACAACAAATGAACATGAAATCCAAAAATTTTATGAACAATTATCCCCTGATGAACATACAAAGGGAATAGGATATCAAGATCATCTTCATGACCACATGCCTCCTAGAGAATATCTTAGGATTCGTGATGATGGCACAATAATCTTTGATTCCCCTCCTGATTTAGATGTTCTCCTTCCTAAAGAATGCTCAACATCTCCTAATAACAACACTGAGAATCCTAAGATCATCTTAGGATCTCCTGCCCTAATCTCCTCTTTGAAAGTTGGAGAACCTGGCAGATGCAAGAGGCTATACAAATTATAGAAGCTTAAACTTCCTCTTCATCTACCACCTGAATGTGAGAGGAAATTACAAATACTCCTGAACAAAGGGCTCATTACATTACCTCCTTGTAATAGGTTGGTGATATATCCTAAAGATTTTAATGTACCACATTGTGCCTACCATCACATTCTTGGCCATAGAAGAAATGAGTGTCGTTAATTGCAAGAGATACTGAGCAAGTACTACTTTGATGGTGATAATTACTACCCCCTCAAACCATAAACTACTCTCATACACCTTGTCATGTAATAGTTGTAGAAAATTATCTTCTCACTACTACATGATCTTTCCAATCACGTAACTCGGCTCATTCTCACTTTGCAATCAGTGAGGGCAAGAGGTTGCTAGCCTTGTCCTAGTAATGCATTTTTCCTTGTCCCTTAGCTTCATTGTTCACCTCCCGATTATACCCACTGAGATTGGGAGGCAGATGACTTGCTTAACGGTTGACTTACACTTGCTTTACTAGTCTTGTGTTTGTTTGTGTGTAACATGTTCCCATGTCCTATTTTGTTTGATTTTTTCTCTCTCCTTGTGACCTTCTTCTCTTTGTACCTTGCTTCTTCTATATGTCATGCATTCATTTTGCTTTTCACTTTTTCTTTTCACTTTTTCATTTCCTTTTGGGGATGATGCAAGGCATTGAGAGTGCAATGTATCCTTCATGTTGACCCAAAAGGCATTTTCCTTTTCTTTTTCTTTTTTCTTCCTTTGGGGATGATGCAAGGTATTGAGACCGTAATGTCTCCTTCATGTTGACCTAAAAGGCCTTTTCATTTTCTTTTTCTTTTTGCCTTCCTTTGGTGATGATGCAAGGTAGTGAGATCGCAATGTCTCCTTCATGTTGACCCAAAGAACCTTTTTCTCTTTTCCTTTTGTTTTTGTTGTCCTTTTGGGGATGATGCAAAGCATTGAGATCGCAATGTCTCTTTCATGTTGACTCAAAAATGATTTTTTTCTTTGTCTTTCCCTATTTATTTTTTTGTCCTTTTGGGATGACTCAAAGTGTCGAGACACCATATGTCTCTTCCATGTTGACCCAAAATGAATTTCTTTTCATTTTTTTCCCTCTCTTTGTGTCCTTCTAATTCTCTATTTGGGGAAATGATGATAGTTTCATGCTCTCTAAACAAACATTTCAGAAACGAACATACTGACACCAAATCCATAGATCTCTTATGTGTTTGTGGTTTCTCATTTTAGGGGCAACCCCCCCTCCTTTCCCCTTTCTTTTCTCCCTTTCTTTCACATGAAACAACCTCCCTTAGAAACATATCACTTGGCATAGAGCTTTCTAGGTTGGCTCTCATGTCTTTTTCTTTCTTTTTGCATTTTCCATTTCTCTACTTTAAAGTAATTTCTCACAAAACGGTGTGTAGAAATTCCTTTAAAGTGGGGGCATACATTGGCATTATTTATTTTGCATTTACTTTTCTTTGTCCTTTGTTCCTAGTGCAACCTTGCTACTTCATGCAATGTGTTTTTTTCTTTGTGGATGACATTGGGGGTAATGTCCTTCATAAGTGTGATCGATATTAGCATATTACATTCCTCTTAGTGGCCTAATGTGATACACTGCATCCCCTAAGTTGCATTTTTATTATTATTTGATTGGTCCCCTCTTGGAGACATTAGACACAATTTTACCTAAGTTAAAGACCTCGCATGAACTAAACAAGAATCCTTGGAAAACTCTTTTACACTTTACATTTTACACTTTACATTTTACATTTTGTATTCTACATATTGCATTTTGTATTTTGCATTTTTGGCCACCATGCATAACACAACTTGCATGTCTAGGGTTCCATTTTGCACTTGTTCATGATCTCCAAGCATACAAAGCTTTGTTTGCCTCATGAAGCATGAAACCTTTCCTTTTGTGGCACCTTATCAAAGTTATCAGGAGGTATAACTTTGGTATGGTTGAGCAGGAAGGCCAACTAGCAGCACAACTTTCCCCATAGCCACCTTTGTGTGTGTGTGTGAGTACATACCAACCGAGTGTATTTTTCTCACCCTTTTGGGCCTTAACACCCAACAAACAATCGAAAGTCTCGTCACCCCAGAGTGAGTACACTTCCTTTCAGACAAACAACCTAGATCTGATCCACAACTAGCTGGACAAACGATCGAAGCTTGATCTGACTTTCCCTCTCCCTTCACTCTTTCACATCACTTTCTTGTGTGATATTTTGTGCTTATGTTTGGTTTTCCATGGGATTTGATCCTGGGGGTGTGATCATCCCTCTTGATTATAGTCATCTCACCTTACTAGCATGAATACATTGGATCCCTCTAGATATGCATGACTTGGCTACTTCAGTGTGAGTTTGAAGCAATTTCATTCTCTCACTAAAGTGGGGGCTAAATGTGTTGCCAAAAAGTGTAGCCTTGACACTTTTCACTCATTTGGGCCTTTTCCCTTGGATTTTAGCCTAGTTTTTCTTTGATCTAATGTTGTATTGTGGCCAACATTTTTTCATTAGGCCTTGTATGCTTACAAATCAATAACAGCCTAATGGTGTTTTACAAAGGTGTTGTGAAGTGTTGTAATGCATCTTCCCACTTTTCTAAGACCCTTTTAACATAATTCATCTAAACAATCCATTTTTACCTCTTTCCAAGCCTTGTGCCAAAGTGTTGTAATATATTTTCACACTTTCCTAGGCTTGTCACCAACAAATCCAACCCTTTCTTATGATAAATGGCCCTTTAATGTACTTTTAAGCCCGACTTAAGTGTGTTTTAGGAGATAATCCTGTTAATCAACATTAAATACCTTTTTATTCCCGACTACCACTTGAATTTTTCCAAGTGGACTAAGTCACCACCTTGGGTGACTTAGTCCCTTTTGGCATAAAATTCAAAATTAAAACAAAATTTTGACGGGACTTTGCCTCCAAAACCCTAAGGTCAACCTATCATGTGTTATTTTTAGGAAATTATGGCATAGTATGTATAAATAATGGTTTTTATCCTCATTTTGCTCTCTCCCCAACATCTTTCATCTTCACAAGCACTCAAGCATTCAAGCACTAAGCATTTCAAACATCATCCATTGGAGTTGGTTCTTACATGTTTGCATACATATTCAACAAGGGTTTGGTGAGTGTTTACATTTTATTTTCATTCAATCATCTTTCCCTTTCATTCTATTTCATTTGGGTTTGATTACCAAAATGGGTTTTGACTAAGGCAAACCCCTATTCTCTAACCCTAGCCTTTTCCTTCTCTTTTCATGTGTGCTTTGCAAGTTTGTATGCAAATTAGTCAAGGAGAAAAATGTTGAAAAGGTGTTAGCATTCCATCCACAACAACTCAAGTCAACAAATCCTAGAAGGAGCTAAAAGACAACTTCTAGGTCGTATTCTGAAGATTCGGACACGGGTCTTTGTCAGAAATAGAAGTACAAGTGGGCACCTACAGATTCCAACCTTGAAACTCCCAAAAGCTCTAGGAGGACTAAGTCGCCATCATTGATGAATTATTCCCTGTACCAAGCCTGAAAAGTGGTTTATGTGTTTCTGGATACCCTTTTGCCAAAAACCTATTTCGACAAAGTTTCCTAGGAAGAGGACTAGGTCACCCATTTTGGCATAACTATCCTAGTGAGCATTTTCAGCAGATTCCATAAGATTCTAGAGCTCCTCTCCTTTAACCTTCAGTTTCCAGGTGCACCATTTCTGTCTCTTCCAGTTTCTTTACAATTTGCATACATTTTAGGTCATTCTTAGGACATTGCATATAGTTTACATTTAATTTAGTTTTCATTTCATAGTTTAGTTTATTTCATTATATTGCAGCACTTAGACACACACATCACACCCATTTCAAAACCCCCAACCCTTTGAATGAACTCACCAAGAACGCATCATTAGTGTGAAAGAGAGTTATTTTTAACCAAGCTCCTAGGTGGAAAACCCTAGGGGCCTATTGGGGAATCTTCTTTCCCTAATTGCATTTATTTTTGGTGGTTCAGATGCATAGGTAAAAATAGAATTTTAAATTCCTATATTTTAAATGGGTGATTACTAATTTAGAATAAGAAGATTTGGATTTAATTTTGTTTTCTAGCTTATTTTTAAATTAGTGCTCATAGAAACAAAACCAAAATTCTTTATAAAAGGACAACTTTTCTTCATAAAAAAATTAAAGATCATCAACAAACAAAATGGTCATATTATATTAAAATTATTTTACAACATTGAAAAATAGAAAAAAGATCTTCACATAGAAATATATTTATGCCACATGATCTTGTAATTGGCATACTTTTAGCTAGGAAAAAAAATGAAGCTTCTTATACATCAATGACACTCTTTGAACTTAAGAAAAAAATAATAACAAAATAAATTCACATAGAAATAAATTTCTACCTTTTTTTCTTGAAGGTTGCCCAAGTAAAAGAAATAAGTTTCAAAATTTGAATTCAAAAAATAAAAGAGATAATTAAAAAAATGACATACATTTTTATACTCACTTTTGAAAGAGCACACTAATTTGGATTAGATTTTGAGTTTTAATATTTTATGTCTTTTGTAGAGAATTATGTGCACTTTCAAAAGATTATTGATAAAACACATATTTTTAAATTATTAAAAAAATTAATTTAATTTTTCAAATAAGAGAAGTTTGAGGAGTAGATAAACTTTATGTTATAATCCGATTTGTGAAATGTAATAAAATAATGATGGAACAAGCATCCAAACCTATAATAAGCAATGATTAGATCCTCAAATCAATTATATGCAAGACCAATAAATACATCCCCTCAAAATGTACAAATATAAAACTTTATTAATAGTGCAATTAAAATGAACACCATCCCAAGTCTCACTTTGCCTCCTTTCCCCTCAATCCCCCAAATTGTATAATCAAGGGCCCCATTGTATACATTGTATGACATTGAATAGAGTAATTATAACATTTGTTTGCTACTAAGAATAACAAGGAGGGTTAACTATACTTTGGAACAAATTTGATCACAATTGAATAAAATAAACTTCACTAATATGTGTAGTTGTAGTGTCAAAAATTGTCACCCTTGACAATTTCACACTAAGTTTAGCTCTCCCCCTATGTGCTTGGACCTAATTATGCATTAATTGCTCATTTTATAAACATCTTTGGAAACTAAAAACATGGGAAATCAAATTATGCATTTAATATTTTTCTCCCAACACTTTTGATCCCAAAAAGCAAGAGTCTAGTCTAGGGTGCATTGCTCCCTAGACCAACACTTTTGGCTCCAACTTTGAATATGTCGGTGTCGGTAATTTATTATTTGAATTTCAAATTTTATTTGTTGGCCATTAGTATTTTATTTTTCAAGAAATTAGAATAACTACATATAAATACAAGGTATTTTCACCATTTAGTCAAGGGTAGTGAAGGGAAGAATTAGCAATATTATTACAACACTTTCACCAATTGAGTTCAAGTTTGGAAGACATCAAGATGAATGAAACAATTATGTTCAAGTAGATATCATGATCAATCATGCCAAATCATGAAGATGTATTGAGTTATCCTCTACATGCTAGCTTTGGTAATCTATTATGTATATGAACTAACCTTTTGCATGTCTATCAAACAATCAAGGCATCCATCAATTAATTTTTGTGACATCTCTTCTTCAAAGGTCTTTCACATCAAGGTAACATTATCATTTGTCATTTATCAATCTCAGTCAATTATTGTTGTTTTGGCCTCTTCCCAACCTAGGGTATGCCATCTTGCTCATCATCAATCATTGTACATGGAGGTAGAAATAACAACATGAGGTTTGACTTAGGCAAGCCCCTATACAACACCACCTTTTCTCCTATTTTCATGTGTGTAGATTAGATTTGGAGAATTCAGTAGAAGACAACCTCAAGAAGCAGAGTGTAGACCTTCATCCACAGTATAGACTTTTCTTATTCGAAAAATGGGGAGCTCATTTTGGGATGCACCATGCCCTAGACCTATCATTTCAAGGTCAAATTTATAGTACAAGTTCTTCTCTATGTCTCAGTCTCATATCTGAATTCATTTTGTTACTTTAGTTTTTGTCTGTTCGTTAAATTACATTTTCAGATCTAGGGTCGTATGTCAAATAGGCTTGTCAAAATACAAATCAATTTATCATCCTCACAACCCAACACAGCATAAACACTAGGGGATTGGCTCTCCATTGTGACAACAAGCTAATCATCAAAACCTAGTCAACTTATGTTTAATGTTGTCAAGTGAAAAGAAGATAATCTTAGTTGTCCTAATTGGTTCTAGGATCACCTTTCCTACTCACTAATAGCTTGGAAAGAGCTTATTGACACTTATAATAAATTGTAAAATAGAGATACATAGTAAAAGTTGTATCCGTTTCCATAAAAATAAATCTCTAAGTTGCTCGATACACATGAGTGCTAGTGTGGCACTAAGATGATGTTAAATTGATGTGAATGTTAAAGACTCTAAAATCATTTCAAAAATGATAAAAAAAAGTTAGAAAAAATAAGCCTTTGGTCTACATGTGAAGTTGATTGGTTTTGAATATGCCCACTAAGGATCAAGTCTTGTTAAGTGTAAGATTCCAACATTATAAGAGATGAAGTTGAGATCATGTCTCGATTGACTTTGGCTAGAACAAGTAACCCTTAATTGTTAACTCTTAATTTAAAACCTCTTTCTCCCATATCAAATAGCTATGCACTCCCATATCAAATAGCTACAATTATATAGATTTGATATAAAACCTTCCAACATTTGAAAACAAAAAATAGACTCCTTTTAAGTCCTTCCTTCTTGATTTCTACAATTATATAGATTTGATATAAAACCTTCCAACATTTGAAAACAAAAAATAGACTCCTTTTAAGTCCTTCCTTCTTGATTTCTACAACTATATAGATTTGATATAAAACCTTCCAACATTTGAAAACAAAAAATAGACTCCTTTTAAGTCCTTCCTTCTTGATTTTGAAAAGGTTTGTTGAAAAGGAAATGCCCTTTTGTACAAAATTGATTAAAAATAAATCTACACATATGAATCACCCTCTTTTATGTAAAGACAAAACGAAGTAAAGAAATTACTTTGAATACTTATGAGGGGCCCAACATATCAGTAATTCCACATAATAGTACTTGCACTTGCAAATTTCAAACTTTATATTGAATACATACATGGGTAAAAACAGTGTAGTACTTGCACTTGCAAATTTCAAACTTTATATTGAATACATACATGGGTAAAAACAGTGTTTTAAATGCCTTTGTCAGGATGTTATACACGAAGCTAGTCGACAAGCCCAAGTAAATGATCCTGCACATTACACGTTTCGACGATTCAAGCCATGTTAGGAGAGTTTCAAACCGGCGGCCTGCAATGGTGAAGTGGGCAGAGCCCATGAAAGGCCTCTGAAGGTAATGTGGGGACTACAGGTGCCTCTGTGTTGGTTTCATGGTCGACAGTGGCAGTGGGAGGGCCGTAGAACTGGGACTGTGGATGTGTCAGTAGGGCTCACGAAATACAGCTTTGGATATTTGACACGGGTAGCTTGTATTGAGCGTACTCCGTACATCGTACTCATCACTGCGTGCTCTGAAATAGAAAGATTGTGCAGTGCTGCGTACGAAGGTACGGCCATACTCTCTCGAGGTCCGTGGTTGGGTTTATTTTGGTGCGGTGGGAAGAGTTGGTCTGTATAAGTATGCCCAAATCAATGCCTTGCTGCAGTCATGGGAGAAGGTACATCATCATCAAATGTAAGTGAAGATAGAATATATGTATCACAATCATGGAATATCTTATTCTGTATAAAAGTATGTATTAGATTAAAGACATTATATTTTCACAATCCATGTTCATAAGAGTTATTTTTTCCGGATTCATTTGTGTGAATTTATTCGCATCAATGTTTCAGATCACATTCTGTGATCCATTATTAGGGTGAAGAAAAGAGCTGAGAAAGAAAATCACATAGTTGATGATGGATCACAAAGTGAGAAAATCTCTCTAACTCTTTTCTTCATCTTGATGATGGATCACGGAGTGTGATCCGAAATGTTGATGCAAATAAATTCACACAGTTGAATCGAGAAAAATTGCTTGTATGAATATGTACTAGATTACATAGAAGAGCATGGTTCTATTGAATCAACATGATACAAGAAGGAAAATTATTGCAAGATGCAACAATGTTATGTTTGATAGGTAAAATTATATCAGACACTCATCCTAAGGATGCATTAGAAGGTAGATTATTATTAGATATGTATTCATCACTATACAATCATATGTTCATCATTAGATTTATGGATAGATAATATATAAAATTATATTGGCATCTATCTTAGAAGATGTATCACGTGGTAGATCACTAAATGTACTCACCACTATAGAATCATATGTTCATCATTAGATTCATGGATAGATTACATAGGTATATCTACCAAGCATGGATGAATACTAATCAAACTCTATGAGGCAAAGAGACTATGAGAAACAATACAACAAACCCTCCATAGAAAACACATCTTTATCCTTATAAAAATGTAGCTTGAAAATAGCAATGATAGAGAGATTTGTAATGAAAGGAGTTTATCAAAATCTAAAATGTTTACATGAATATCATCCAAGGAAAATGATCTAAGAGGATCTATAGTGTAGGTTGTCCCAAGGTGGGATGATGTAATTGAAAGATAAATCATAATATATATAAAAATCTTAATCCAAAAAATATAAGCATATTAAGCCTTATAAATTTTGAAAATAGATGATAAGCAATAATAGTATAATCTAAAAACCCTAATAAATATAAGTCTTGATGAGGAATATTAGGTTCTATAGGGTTTGTTGACTTCACCAAAATGTAAAGGAAAAATAAGTTTCTCAAAACTTAGTCTGGGCTAATCCAACAAGATGCATAAACATAAACACACATTAATCTAGATTAATCATTTATAGCTAGTATATGATCATGTGACAAATGTAATATTAAAATTATGAAATAGATGGGGAGAAAAGTACTTAGATTCCTCAAGAAATAATCAATATTGTTAAAAAATATTCTAAATATTCTAGAGTTCTACCTCAAAATGTGTAACCTCTTTATCATGTGAATGCCTTTAATTCTATTCCCAATCTATAATCTATCAGAGGATAGTTTGTGGTTTTGATAAAGATTTTCAATTGCAAATTAGTCCTTCGCCTCCAAACTCATCCTAGGTCTAATCTTGGATTTCTACTCTTCTTCTTGCTTGATCTTCATTGCTCTACTTCATTTCTTCTATCAACTTGTGGGATATGTGGTAATAAAAATACCTTTGATAAATTGTACTTGTACCAAATCTACAAGAGCATTGGCCATAGTCAATCCCTTGAAAATAGACAAGATAAAAGATAACATGCAAATGCTTAGAATGTAGATTTCTTTAAGAGCATCAAATCCTAAGTGTTTCACTATTGGATTCTCTCTCAATGCTTTAGGAGGAAAGAAGACATGCAATGTTTCATGATCTCTTGATGATTAAAGTAAGTATAAATTAATGTATTTAAATACTAGAACATGACATCAAATTTAACACATGTGTTTAGTTAGCTCTACATTAATATATTGAGGAAACATCCAATATAGATTTGATTTTTTTGAATCTAGTTGTGATAATTCAAAAAGCATTGTTAAAGTAATGTTGTGGTCTTTGTACTTCGAACAAATTTTTTATTTCACTTCTATCCATGCAATTGAAATTGTGCAAATAATATTATTAATATGGTGTTATGTGTACACAACTAACTATTTAATATGATTTTTTAATATAATATTTTATATATAATTATGGCATTCATATATTATGTTATAATGAATGTTTTATTTTTATTTGATTGTTTTGGTTAAGATTTATGTGTCCAACAAAATCTCCTTCTCAATTGTATCCATGATGTAATCCTAATTATGTAAATAATATTATTAATATGGTCTCATGCCCATATAACTAACTATTTAAAAAAATTTCTAAATATAATCTTCTATATGGTACAATTAAAATATTATTATATTTTTATGTTATTGTAATACATCTTTTGTTTGTTATTTGAATGTCTTGGTCAATCTTCATGGATATAGTGTTTGTATAGTATGCAATATATTGCAATTGTATAAAAGTAGATTGTGACAATAAGCACACATTAAACACTCAGACACATTCAATTGGTGACGATGCATCTAGTAATGTGTATAAAAATATAAAAGTCATTAATCTATTTTAATTTATAAGATTAATACACTTTTAATGTGGTTTATTAATTCATGTATTTTGAAAAACTATAGTGTTATTGAAAAGATACATGCTTTAAAAAAAAAAACTTATCATGTTTATGGTTAATACTTATTGTGTTGTATTCTTGAATGTCTTTGAAAAGAATTATCAACGCTAATAAATAAAATAACTTTGATATTGTTTCTTTCTTATGAAATCATGAAATTCTCTCTTAAACTATCACTCTATTAATTTTTTAAAAACTAGTAACAACACTTAAAGGCACTATCAAAAGGTTAAGAAAACAATACTTTATAGCTCTATTGGCCTAGAGGTATACAAAATGATTTAAAACATATACAAATTGTCTATTGATTGACCAATAGAGCTAAAATATTTGTGCTTATTAGTCATTTAACATCTTCAGATGTTATTATTCTTAATTAAAAATATTTTTCTTATTAATTAGGGTGGCACTTAATTTTATTCTCCATAGTATTTACTTTTACTTTTTACTCTAATTTTTCAAATAACTTCATTCATACAAAATAATTAAAACACATATTGTTGTTACATTTAGAAAAAAGGTCTTCAATAATATTTGCATTCTATTTTTTCTTATTCAGACCTATGCACTTACCCTCATGCTTAGTCAAAAATATATTGATGTGGAATACCATTTTGTGAGAGAAATGACTAAATACAAGTGGGTAGTATTGGAAATATTCGATATTAAGAAGAATACTATTGATACATTGATAAGAGCTATCAATATTGGGAAATATTTTTGGTGCAAAAATAAACTATCAATATAGGTGGGTGTTGCCTCTGAAAAATATTCAACAAATAAAATATTTTTGAAAGTATATTGTGCAATGTTAACTACAATATGTTCCTTGTATATTGTAGACACCTAAAATTGATCATATTTGGTCAATTTATCCCTATTTCATCTAATTCCTCATAATTCATATTAAATAAATAATATTATATTATTAATATATTTTATTTTATTTTTCAAGTCTTATCCTAAGATAAATAATTTAATTTAATTATTTATCTACATCTATCCTACCTTACCCCTTTTATCCCATAAATTAAATAAATAAATTGTATTTATTTATTTAATCCCTCTCACATGTCTCATCCTCCAACTCTCCCACTTACCCTTTAATCCCAATCTAATCCTAGTCTCCCCTTAAGTGGTTGTACACGCTTAGTCCATGATTAAGTGGGTCAACCCTCCACATCAAAACAAACACATGGCCCTTTGTACTTGTGACATGGTCTTGGCACCATGCCACATGGGCCTTGTCCCATCCAAGGTGCAATCTCCCTCTCAAGCCCTATCATTGTGCCACTTTTCACAATCTTGTGGCTTGAGAGATCACCTCTCATATCAACCCTTGATCTCCATCAAGCAACCTCAACCCTTCATCCATTTTCTTCATATCCTATATATCCAACCTTTAATCATTTTATTGAAAATCTCACTCATTTTCACTTGGAGCACCATTATGTTGTTGATATTTCTAGTGAGCACACATCCAATCAATTATCGTGGCCAAATCCACTCAATGGGAGGCTTGACATAGTGCATCTTTGTTTGATTCTATGTTGGTTTGAGTTTTCTTGACTTATCTTGAATGTTTATTTGATTAAATGTGTTGTTTGGTTTCATAGTGTAAAAAAATATATACCTTTATAATTTCACACTATGTTTGGGTCCCTTAATTTATTGGATTAAATTAAGCTCCTAATTTATTGGACTAAATTAAGCTCCTAATTTATTGGACTAAATTAAGCTCCTAATTTATCAAATTATGCATTCCAAAGCCTTATTTTTACCATTTTTTGGAAGGGGTGCTAGCCAACATTTAATTAATTAATCACCATGGAATATGTGTGTCTTGGACTTATAGGTTGTTGGAAAAGTGTGTTTCAACCTTAAAATTACATAAGGTATTGTTGATATGTCAGCAACAGGGTTCCCCCCCTACGAGGGGTCTGAGGGGATCATCCCCTCGGTGGGGGTTTCAGGGTCTGCACTCTCTGATGAGTGCTTGTGGGAAGCACCCTCAAAAGCGAAATTTTATTTATATTTTATTATTGTAAATTTGGACTATTCATCATTAGGTCTTTGGTTTGAAAGTTGATATTTTGTTAGTTTGACTTGTCCTAGAAGGCAACCATATTTTATGAGGGCATTGTATTATGGTTGTGTATTGTGATGTATTCTGAGAGATTGATAGTGATTGTGTTGCCTCTGGATCTCTGGTTGGTGATACTCACATGAGAATTTTTCTCTACAAGGATATTGTAATCTTTGTGATTTCTAAATAATATATTCGGCAGCTTTTGGAGTGTGGGGTTTTTCTTTTGAAAGGGTTTAACCCACATAAATCACTGTGTTGTTGTATGCATGATATTTATGTTTATTTTTTTGTAACTATTAAAGATCTGTAAAGTTTTGCATTATCCTCCTCTCAAGATTAGTGTAGAAAGTTGTTTCACTACCTTAGCTTCCTTACATAAGCCGAGACCCATTCACCCATGGGTGAATGGGTCCCCTTTATGTGCCAAGACCCATTTTAAAATATTTTTGGCAGCATTTTAATGATTCAAATTCAATTTACAATTGTTGGCTTTTTGAATCTAATTTTAGAGAAATTAGATAAACACCTATAATACATAGTCATTTTATCATTTGAAATATAAAATGCATGAAAAGACTTTGTGAGAGATCAAATTGAGAAAATATTATTGTCACGAGCATTCAAGAGCATATCTATTAGTCATTTGTTGCATCAATCAAGATCCTAACATAATGTTCAAGTTTATGTGTGTTCATGTCATCTTGTGAGGGCTAATATGTATTGTTGATCCTAAAACATCCAAGCATTTCAAGTATCCAAATGAATCAACAAAAGCAAGATCAAGTTCCTTGGAGAGACGTGTTTCACTTTAGCCCTCTAAGGGAAGCCATTGAAGGGTGGTGAGTCATAGCAAGCATTGTTCATTCATCATTTCCTTCTCCTTTTTCTTTATCTTTATATCGAGATTTAATTATCGAATTGAGGTTTGACCAAGGAAAACCCACGTACAAACAAAACAAAGTTTCCTCTTTATGCATGTGCAGATTATAGGTTGATGAAGAATTGAAGAGATATTGAAGGAGAAACTTTGCATTGTTGCACAACTTGTCATCATTGTTGTCAATCCATGAAAACTAAGTTGTAGAAATTATTTTTGACTTTTCGATAGTGGAACCTGTCTCAAACAAAAGCCATGATCCAAAATCAAAGGATTATCAAAAGTTATTTTGGAAGCTCTAACAAGGACCCTTTCACCCAGAGGTGAACTAGTCCCTCAACAACTCTCAAAAATAGATTTTGGTGACAAGTACATGCCATCAAACCCTTATTAGATCTGCCTACAAATTAGTCCTATTTTTCTCAAAAAACATAACATAGCGTCTATTGTGGGTATGTCAAAAGGTTAACTTTTTTTAGTATTTTTAAAATTTCTTCAGTGAGAAATTAGCTAGCAACGTGTATTGTAGTCCTAATTTTTTTGATAATTTTTAATGAACATATAATTTTTTACAAATTTTCAAAGCGAATACATCCTAAAAAATAGAAATTTGACTGTGTGAACCCTATAATTTTTTAAAACTAATTGAAAATCATTTTTTGTTGAATGTGTAGAATAGATTTTAGTCTATAAAAAAGTAATCTATTTGAATTTCCAATGAATAGTTAAAAAATAAAGTAAAAAGTACCAAACATTGTATTTTGACAAAAAATGGATATGTGAAAAAAATTAAAAATGAAAGTTTTAACATAGTCAAAATGTGAAAAAAATTACATCAATAAATAACTAAGTGAGAGCTTAACATTACCCATGTTTTTTTTTACTCGACCTTGAAACACATGCAAACTTGATGGTTAGCACAAATGAGTATGTGAAATTTTGTAGAATATGCAAAAACACATTTTTGGGTATTGGAAAGGCAGTCCAAGCCTTTGGGTTGGAAATCCAAAGAAAATCCAAGCCAAAGGCTTGGGGATTACCGAATTAGGACAAAATGTGAGCATGTTATAACACACTTGCATTATTTGAATGTATTCACAAAATGCGAGTGCATTATAATGCACTCGCATTATGTGAATTCTTTAACAGAACGTGAGTGCATTATAACACACTTGTGTCTTATCTTGCATTGATTTTTTTTTTCTCTTTTTTTCTCTTTCTTGTCTTTGTCTTTCAAGGAAACTATATGCATGAAATAAACATTTACCTATGAACATTTAATTTTTTATACTTTAAGTTATATTTCATGTATATAGTTTCAGGATGTTTGAGAGTGGTTTTAGATCTCTAGGAGTTATAATGCAAATTCTAGTTTTTGGAAGATCTTATAACTTTTTAAACTGAGTCAAATTTTAATAGTCAACATGCCAAATTTCAATAATCAGAAAGTTGTATCATTTCTCTCTCACACACCCATTGTTTATCCCTTACACTCTCTCTCTTTCTATCTCTCTTTCTCTCTTTATTGCTCCCTCCCTCCCTCCTCTCTCTCTATCTCACTCATTGTTTATCCCTTACACACACTCTCTCTCTATCTCTCTTTATCACTTTGTCCCTCCCTCCTCCCTCTCTCTCTAATTCTCTCTCACTTCTCTCTCCCTCTCTCCATTCCTCCTTCCCTCTCTACTTATCTCTATATCCCTCCCTCCTTCCCTCTCTACATCTCTCTACCTCCTCTCTCCCTCTCCTACCTCTCTATCTTGCTCACTCTCTCCTTCCCTCTCTAATCTTATCTCACCTCTCTCTCCCTACCTCTCACTCCCTCACTCCCTCTCTCCCTCTCTCTATCTCACCTCTCTCCCTCACTACCTCTCCCTCTCTCTCCTTTCCTCTCTACTCTCTATCTCCTCTCTCCCTCTCTCTACCTACATCTCCCTTCATCACTCCCTACAACTCTCTCTATTACTCTTTATCTCACCTCTCTCTCCATACCTCTCCCTCCCTCTCTTCTTCCCTATCTACTCTTTATTTTCCAATCTTTCTCTCTCTCTAACCTACCTCTCCCTCATTCCCTCCTTCCCTATCTACTCTTTATCTCTCCTCTCTCTACCTCTCCTTCCCTCTCTACTTATCTTTATCTCCCCTCTCCCTCTCTCTACCTACTTCCCCCTCCATCGCTCTCTCTATTTCTCTCTATCTCACCTATCTCTCCCTCCCTACCTCTTCATCCCTCTCACCTTCCCTCTCTACTTCTCTATGTCTCTTGTCTCCCTCTCTCTACCTACCTCTCCCTCCATCACTCCCTACCACTATCTCTCTCTTTCTCTATATCTCACCTCCCACTCTCTCCTTCCATAACTATCCCTCCCTCTCTCCTTCCCTCTCTACTCTTTATCTTGGTAACCCCTCTTTCTGCCTACCTCTCCATTCATCATTCCCTACCACTCTCTCTATACCTCTTTATCTCACCTCTCTCCCTCCCTCCCTCTCTACTTATCTATATCTCTCTACCTTTCCTTCTCTCTCTACTTATCTTTATCTCCCCTCTTCCTCTCTCTCTCTACCTCTCCCTCTATCACTCTCTTTATCTCTCTCTGTCTTTTTCTCTCTCTATCTCACCTATGTTTCCCTTCCTACCTATTTCCCTCTATATCTCTTCTCTCCATCCCCCCTCTCTCTCACTCTCTCTCTCCTCTCTATCTCACCATTATTTATGACTATCTCTCACTTTATCCTCTGAATTTCACTATTTTATCTCTCTCTCAAGTTCTCTTTATCTCACCTATACCTATGTCTCCCTCTCTACCTCTTTCTATCTCTACTCTTTATCTCTCTTTTCCCTCCATCTCTCTCTCTCTCTCTCTCTCTCTCTCTCTCTCTCTCTCTCTCTCTCTCTCTCTCTCTCTCTCTCTCTCTCTCTCTCTTTCTCCATCCTCTATTTCTCTCCCACTCTATCCTTACCTACCCTCTCTCTCCCTCTTTCTCTCTCACTTTATCCTTCCCTCTATACTCTTTATCTCTCATCTTCCTCTTTCTCCCTTCCTCCCTCCCTTCCCCCATCTTTCTCTCTCCCCCTGTGAGGGTTGAGGGTGTAGGGTTTAAGGTATAGGTTTGAGGTTTAAGGGATGGTGTTCAAGGTTGAGGGTATAGGGTATAGGGATTATGGTTTAGGATATTGGGTATGAGGTTGATGATATAGGGTATATGGATAAGGGTTGAGGGTGTAGGGATTAGGGTTTAAAGTATATGGTTGAGGGTTGAAGGATAGTGTTCAGGGTTGAGGGTATAGGGTTTAGGATATTGGGTATAGGGTTAATTGTATATGGCATAGGTATTAGGGTTTAGGATAAATTGGGTATAGTGTTGAGGGTATTAGGTTTATAGTTTAAGTATAGGGTTGAGGGTTGAGGGTTGAGGGATAATGTTCATGTTTTAGGGTATAAGGTTAAGTGTATAGGGATGTAGGTTGAGGGTGTAGGGTTTAGGGTTTAAGGTATAGGGTTGAGGGTTGAGGGATAGTGTTAGGGTTGAGGATATAGGGTTTATGAATTATGGTTTAGGATATTGGGTATAGGTTTGAGGGTATTGAATTTAGGGTTTAAGGTACAAGGTTGAATATAGGGTTTAGAGTTAAAGTATAGGGTTGAGGTTATTGGGTTTAGGGTTAAGTGTTTAAGGTACAAGGTTGAATGTAGGGTTTAGGGTTAATTATATGGTTGAGGGTATAGGGTATAGGGATGAGGGTTGAGGGTGTACAGTTTAAGGGTTTAAGGTATAGGGTTGAGGTTTGAGGGATAGTGTTCAAGATTGAGGGTATATGGTTAAGTATATAGGGTATATGGATTAGGTTTTAGGATATTGGGTATAGGGTTTAGGGTGTAGGTTATAGGGATTAGGGTTTAGGATATTGGGTATAGGGTTTAGGGTGTAGGTTTAGGGTATATGGTTAAGTGTATAGGATATAGGAATTAGGGTTTAAGATATTGGGTATAAGGTTGAGAGTATAGGATATAGGGATGAGGGTTAGCTCTCCATCACTCCCTATCTCTCTATATCTCTCTAATTCCCTCTATCTTACCTTTCTCTCACCTCATTCTCTCCCTCCATACCTCTCCCTCCCTCTCTCCTTCCCTATCTACCAATTCCTCTCTCTACCTACCCTTCCATCCATCACTCCCTACTACTCTCTCTTCACCTCTCTCACCCTCCCTACCTCTCCCTCCCTCATTCCCTCTTTGCTTCTCTTTGTCTCACCTCTCTACCTCTCCTTCCCTCTATACTTATCTTTATCTCTGCTCCCTCTCTCTACCTACCTCTCACTCCATCACTCTCTCTATCTCACCTATGTTTCCCTCCCAACCTACCTTTCTCTCTCTCCTATCTATATCACCATTATATCTTTCCCTCCCTCTCACTCTCTCCTTCTCTCTATCTCACCATTATCTCTCTCCCTCTCTCTCTAATTATCTTTATCTCACCTATACCTCTTTTCCTCTCCCTCCCTCCCCTCTCTCTCCCACTTTACCTCCTTCCCTCTCTCTCTCTATATTTTTTTACTTCTCTCTATCTCACCTATCACTCTCTACCTCTCCCTCTCTCTTTTTTTTCTCTTTGTCCCTCTCTCTATTGCTCTCTATCTAATTATCTCTCACCACCCTCCCTCCCTCTCTTTCTCTCTCTCTCTCTCTCACACCTCTATCTCCATCCCTCCCTATCAATATCTCCCTCCCTCCCTCTCCATCTTTCTTTCTTACCCTCTCCTCTATATCTCACCATTCTCTCTCTCACACACCTCTATCTCCCTCATTCCCTCTCTATGTCTCTATATATATCTAGGATGGATGGATGGAGGGAGGGAGAGAGAGAAATATAGATGGAAGGGGAGAGAGGTGGGGACATTGAGAGAGAGGGAGGGAGAGGTAGAGACAGAGAGAGATATATAGAGAAGCATATATGAAAGGAGAGATAGAGAGGGAGAAGTATAGAGAGAGGTAATGATGAGATATAGAGTAGAGAGAGAAGGAGAGATATTGAGAGGGAGAGGAGGGAGGGATAGAGAGAGCTAGAGAGGTATAAGTTAGATGGAGAGAAGTGGAGATGGAAAGTGGGGAGAGGAATGAAGAGAGAGAGGGAAGGAGGGAGGTAGAGGTAGAGAGAGGTGATAGAGAGAAGTAGAGAGGGAAAGATGAAGTTGGAAAGATTGAGAGAGAGAGAGGAGGGAGGGAGAGAGAGAGGTGAGATAGAGAGAAGTATAGAGAGAAGGGGAGAGAGAGAGGTGGGGAGATTGAGAGAGAGGGAAGGAGGGAGGGATAGTTAGATACGGAGAGATAGATAGAGAGGGAGAAGTAGGGAGGGAGGTAGGGATGGAGAGAGAAATAGATAGGGAAGGAGTGAGAGAGAAGTGAGATAGAGAGAATGAGAGATAAGGGGAAGGAGGAAGGTGGAGAGATTGAGAGAGAGGAGGAGAGGGATAAGTTAGATATAGATAAGTAGAGGGAAGATGGGTAGGAGGAAGGAAGAGAGAGACATAGAAAGAGAGAGAGAGAGAGAGAGAGAGAGAGAGAGAGAGAGAGAGAGAGAGAGAAACAAAGAGAGATAGAGAGAGACAAAGAGAGACAGAGAGAGATAGAGACAAAGAGAGATAGAGACAGAGATAGAGACAGAGACAGAGATAAAGAAAAAGACAGAGACAGAGACAAAGATAGAGAGGGAAGGAGAGAGAGACAATGAATGGTGAGATAAAGAGTAGAGAGTTTGAGAGAGAGGTATAGAGAATAAGGGATAAACAATGAGTGAGATATATAGAGAGAAAGATGATACAACTTTCTAATTATTGAAGTTTCACCTCTTGATTACTAAAATTTGACATGTTGATTACTGAAATTTGACTATCTCAAAAATTATAAGATCTATCCAAAAACTATATACCTTGGGAAAACCCGCAAAAGGGAAAAACCCAACCTACAAAAGAATCCATACTCCATAATATTATTCAACAATAAAGCAATACAAGAGTTACGATAACTACCTCTAAAGAATCAAGCCTCTCCAATGCATCCTCATGTGTCCAAGCATGAATCCACACATCCCATGTGATGCTTCACATATGCACTCCTCAAAAAGAATTCAATAATGATAGCCCACTCACCCATCCAACCTTAACCGCTAAACTTGTGCTTGCTTTTATAGATTCAAGCTCACACAAATACAACCAAGTGGTAAGATAAAACCATGTGCCAAAAACCACTAATCCCTTATTTAATATTGGGTACTAATTTTTCACTTTATTTAATATTTCCTCAATATTAAATTATTACACATGTCTCCCACACATTAAATAATAATACAATATTACAGTACAACATAAAGTGGTCCCCAAATAATTACCTAGTGTGATTAACTATACCACCAAGGTGCATCACAACTAAATAATTATTTAATTACAACATTATAGTAAAGAAGATTATGCAATGGTGTATAAAACCATATCCCAACATTCTCCCACTTGTTGTATATATTGCATAAGGGATCAATCAATGAAATAAATCATCATAGCCATACATGAAACCACATGAATCTCTAACTTGCTCTCATACTCCATCAAGATACCTGTAATAAGAACAAAGTGACTACCCTCTCAAGAAAGAACTCATCTCATCCTCCAATGTGTCATCTATGGAAGAAAAGGAACATGCCAAGGTGAAGATGCACCGATCCAAGAACACAAGCATAAAATCCAAGTGATAACAAAGGATCCAAACAAGCTCTTTTCAAGTAAAAACCCACATGATGGGTGAACCCACCAAAGTGGTTTACAATTGGACTGAGGAAGTAAAAGTTGAAAAAAATGACCCCATGCCAAAAAAAATCATTTTTGGGGTTCAAACAAACTAATAGGTTCAAACGAACCTAAAGAGGGTTTGAATGAACTAGGATTCAAGATCCCATTCAATTAACGTCCCACCATTCCCACGAAAAAACCCAAAGGAAACCCTTTTTGAAAGGGGGTTCAAATGAACTAGGGTTCAAATGAACCTTGGTTTGAGCGAACCCCCCATTTCCCTCCTTCTCCCCCTCAAGTGGTAAAAAAATTCTAGAATTTTGGGCTTCAAAGCTTGGGTTGAGGCTGAAAATGGAGGAGACTTCACAAACCCAATTGGATGATGGTAGTCCTCAAAACTAGCTATCCAACGAATATAATTTTAATATGTTTTGGTTTTATTATGTATTTTCTTTTTTAGTTTTATTAAACATAGGTTTTTCACTGAAAATCAAGCTCTCTATTTTGCACATGTGGAAAAATAGCAAATTATCAAAATAAAATTTTGAAAAATATGTTCAGACTAGGTATTGATGTCCTTGATCCATTAATTTTTTTTTTGAATTTCGATACATATAGAAAAAGTTATGTTGTATATGGTCCGCCTATGTCTAAATTGTAATTGATTTGACTTCAAAACTTGATTAATGAAAAAATATTTAATAAAACACTATAAAACCAAATGAATTGGTTAGATATCATAGTTACAAATCTAAATTCAAAAAAGTTATAATTTTATCCTTCATACAAAAAAAGGTTATGTTGTATATGGTGATTGTCACTCTAAAATGTTGTTTTTTAAAAAAACTAGTTTTCGGAGGAGATGGAAAAATAAGTGCAATCTGATTCCAAAAAAATAGAAAAAAAATATTTAAAATCTATAAACAAAACGTCACAAATCACTAGTTTTCATCATCTTCAAATTCCTCACTGTTTAGCCACTATAGGAGCTCGAAAGTGAAGATTTAGTTAAAAAAATTTAGTTCAATGTCTAGTTTGCCCAAAAATTGTAAACCAGTATTGTGCGATCACCCCTATAGGAAATAACATCCACAACACATGCTAACACATCCAACCATCCATACCTCCTAGGTATCAATACATCAGTAAACTCATGCAAAGAACATATGTAACCCATAAATCGTAATCATAAGATCCCTAGATCAAATATGTTAATGAAGAACGTACATGTCTAGGAACTCCCACTGCAATAGGTAATTTCAAAGCATATAAAGTCTACCAAACAACACTATTCGAAGGTGTGATAAATAATCAACAATGAAGTACCAAGAATAATAATAATGATCCACACATACAACCCAAGTAGCTTCATAATCTCTCACAATATGTTGCCACCATCCTCCCAAATCATATGAACATGAACCTCTAGGAAGGAACCATGAAGAGAGAAAACTTGTAAACCATAACATGTCCTACCAACACCTCAAAAGTGTAATGTTGCATCATGTATGATCTCCTAACAACCCCAAATGAGAATCATCAACAACACCCAAAACAACATTCAATCTCTTAGATCAAACACAACATATGAATCATGTAACAAGAAGATCAAACTCATAACTTAACCATTCCAAAATCTGAAAATCAACCCATAAACCATCTCCTAAACTCCTCATCAATATATGATATAATAAACTCAAATTCACAAGGTGATAACCATGCCAAACATCCCTCAAAATGAATCCTCCAAAACTAACTATTAATAGCTCAAGATTCATATCCATGAAAGATAAATAAATATAAAATCATGCTAAACAATTGTCAAATGAGTCTCCAAGATCAATCACCATGAATCTACTCAATCCTATGAGAAATCAAAGCATGAAAAATAACACATTTAAAAGAAATAATGGGAAAATACCTCTCAAATGATAAACTACTGAATAGACCAAGAGTGGGGAATGAGAATACTCCTCTAGGATAACCAAGACATCATGAATCACTCCAAGAAAAATCTCCTCTATTGGCCTATCATTAAATCACACCCATACCCAAGTGAAGGCTCCTTTGTCTTCTATCTGCAATCTCTAAATAGTAACCGTCTCAAGAAAATGACTCTAATCACAAGAGAACTCCAACCTTACCCATGTCTCCACGTATCCATGAACACTTGTAATCGATCAATACATGCCAAAATCCAAATGCAACATATCACCATCATGAAGTAATCAACCAAATAGTCAATGTACTCAATACAAAGAGAACTAGCAAGATCAATTTAAAAGCTCCAATCATAGAATCGGGAACCTATCATGATAACATGATCTAACTATATCCTCCTAGGAGATCACACACACAAATACATACATCCTAGTATCAAGAGAACTCATATAATGCCAAAAATCTAAGCTAGCATCAAGAGTAAACCATGACATAATAACAAGTATACTCTAAACCAAGAAACTACATATCCAATCACATGAAGATAACCATTGCCAATGATGCATCCACATCACTGCCAACAACTCCCATTGAATCGTGATATCGAGATACACATGGAATTATGACTACCATCTCCTTCATGAAGATCATCTAGGTCTACACACACTCAACTACAATGTCATTAAGATATAAGTGAAACCAATATCTCTAAGCCAAGAAGATACATACAATTTCCATCAACATATCACAAACAAAACCAACACCTCCAAGTCATCATTGTCAAAATCTCCCACTAAAATTGTATAACCAACGAATGTACCATGCTATCATGACCATGATAAAACCACATGCTAAAAATCCCATGAACTAACTAATCAAGTGATCTAACCATTCATATTCTCATCCCAAAGCAACATAAAAATGCACAAATGACCACAGACAAGGCCAAATAATGAAATCTGCAACACCAATAAATTAAACCTAGTTTATATAGACAGTCCACATCCGAGTCATCCCACTGCAATCAATAGGCTACACATACCTACCAATCACATAACTCATATATCCAACCATTGAAACATGAAAACTCATCATCACATTAGTAACCTACAAACTGAGATATCAAAGAAGATAATCCTATAGACATCAAGGCTCAAACACCAAATCAATCACAAATATAATTTTCCAACCATGTCCAAAAATGAGTAACCGTAGTCAAGGAACTATACAAGCATCAGGGAGATAAGAATAACCTCATAACTTCAAACCATATAACCACCAAACAACCACATACATGATCATGTTGTGCTAATGCTTAAATGTATATGCATAACTATGACACCATAATCATAGCCATCATTGTACCTACACTCAACTATCACCTATACGAGACTCCAAGTCTCCACTCATGTCAGATCATGTCCTCAAAACCGAAGACAACCTACATACTTGTCATCATCAAAGTTTAACTCTGAAAAATACTTTCAAAACTATACCATGAAGCACCAAATTGATAATCAGTTGTACCATCATAAATATCATATAAAAATGTATACTCCCTCAAGGTTTCACCTCTTGACTCCTTTAGATGTTCACACAATCACACCCCAAATCTCAAGCACCTACAAGTGATAAAGAAAAGTACCAAAATTATCCTACACCTTAAAATGAAAATATGACTTTTCCACTAGATTGTACACATCACATTCTCTCCAATGCCTATTTGAAATAAAAAATATGACTCCATATGCAAAATTTATGCTTAAAACCATGCAACCAAGAAAAATTGACTTCCAAGATTCAAAAATGATCAAAACAAAAAAAATTATAGAGCCAAACCTATACCACTGCGTAGTGCTTGGAACCACCTTTCCAATGAGTACAAGAAATTGAAAACTGGACATCATGGGAAAAAGTAATGCAAGTTTGAAAAAAATGTCTAATTTAACTATATAGAAAAGTTTCAAGTGGACCCCACTCCAAAGTAAAAATCAATTTAATTTCTACAACTTTAAAAGTGGCAGATTTTTTTTCTTTTAATATTTAAAAATTAAAACCTTCATAAATTATGGAGAGGTGGGGGCGGTTAAGTTTTTAATTTAAAGGTTTTAAAATGATTTATATTCCAAGTTTAAAACTTATATATTTCAACCACATTTTATTTCAATTTGCATGTACCAAAGTCTTAAAACAAAAGTAATCAGATGGTAGGTACCTATTGTAGTGTAGAAAAATGCATACCTTTGCATTTTCACACTTAATTTGGACCTATTTTAGCACCCCTTGCATTAATTTCCCTTTAAGTCACTTATTATGGGCCCCTAAGACCCCTCTTTGTGCATCTTGAGGCATATTTCAACTTTAAACCTAACCAAAACCCGTAAACAACCATCAATCTTGGTAATCCACCTTTTGAATCGAAAAATTAAGCCTTGTGGGACCAAGATTCCATTAGTGGCATCTTAGTCCCACCTATTGGTACCAAGATGCCACTAAGGGCATCTTAGTCCTGAGGGCTTTGTTTTCGGGAATTGAGAGTGGGAAATGAAAATATTTGAATTTATTTCACCTTTTGTCGACCCTTGAGATCCAATAATTGGGTTATTAGGTAGAAATTCCTATAAAAATAAGATTCACACCCATTTTTCAAATGAAAGAAGAAAATGATAGAATTTAACATGAGTTGAGACAAGAGACATAAGTTGAGCAAGTTGAAGGAAGTTTCAGAGTCTCGGAGTAGCCTTCTATTGTGTTTTTGCAGGTTTTGCAAGTTTATTTCCAAGTCAAGATCTAGCATCACCAAGGATTAGTAATGGATGCCTATTGTGGATCATGAGAGATTCTAGGTTGGAGATGCAACTAGACTGGTGCAGGAGCACCCATAGTTTACCATAGATTGTTTAGAAGGTCCTGTCTTGGGCAATTTGTTTAGGCCAACTTTTTAATCTATTCATGTTCATTTATGTTTGTGCCTTAGTGGAATTTTTGATTGGGTGTTGATCTAATGAAGGTAATGTTGACCATTGCATAGGCTTAAGGGTTTTTCTCAAGTAAGGTTTAGGACCTTTTACACCTTTTAGGAGTTTCTTTTCAAATTTTGAAAAAAAGGCTCAATGGAAGCTACAAGCGGCCTTGGAGAGTCCAAAGGAGAGGGTAACTGATTTAGAGACCCTATTTAAGGGTGACCTCGACAAGGGAGTGAGGTTGGAAGCATTTGAATTGTTTGGAATTTTTGAATTTAAGAGAAAACAATGGTGAATTTTGTGTGAATTTCTGGTTTTTGCCTTGAAGAAGTGGTTTAATGGATTAATGTTGGAACTATAGTTTGTGTAGGATGTAGAGTAATTTCTATTCAAGCATTGTGTGGCAGAAGATAGCTAGTTTGTTCGCTTTCAATCATTCATTGTAAATAGTTTGCTTTCTTTATAGTTGCTGGCCTGAACCAAGCAGTTTTTGAAGAATGGAGGGTTAGTTCACTTTCCCATCGTACAAATTGTACGGCCCTTTGGGAACAATGAATAGACTCCATGGATTTACATAATGTAGGGTTAGAAGTCCTTGACAACACCAGAGCCACTGTGGAAGTCTTCTCCTAGGCGAGCCAGGGAAGAGCCCGAGTAGGAAAGACCAAAGTGCAGAGCACTAAAAATTGAAGAGGTGTTAGTTTAAGACAATTTTACTTTTGGAGAGGGAAGATGTGAGGCTTACCAAGCTATGGTAACAAGGAGGGTACTCCACTAATCCATATAGTGAGGGAGAGACTTGACAATTTGCTGTGAGGTCAGGAAAAGGGCTTAAAAAGGCCTAGTTTTGTCCACTTCCAGGTTAGAGCTTTGTACGGCCAGTTGAGGCCCAAGTCTCCAATAATCTTTGACTAGTGGACATAAGAACTAGGAATCCCAAGAAATGTTTGGGGGTTACTTGGAAGAACCTTGTGGAAAACTCTGATCCCTCAGAGAAGAAAACCTAGGTTCTAGGCCTAAAATGAGGGTTTGGTGAAAGTGACTAGCTAGGTGGATCCTTAAAACCCTTGCTAGGATGGATTGAAGCCTATGAAAGTACCTCTTCACCTCTATAAGGATAAGTTCAAGAATTGGAGGGTTAGTCGCCTTTAGGGTGGATTAAGGGCTAAAGCAAGTGTTACAACATAGCACTAAGTGCTGACTTGGAAGGAAGAACTTGATTGATAGTTGGGTTGGCAAGGAGAACCAGGGGAACCTTGGAAGGAAGGGTTCCTATAGGTTATCTAAGGTGGATTAAAACACCCTAGAGGTCTACCAAGCAAGACCTAGAGCATGAATCAATGATTGATTCATCCAACCTCCCCATCATAGACATTTATCCAAGCCTAAGGACTTGTTTCTTGATTGATTCCATCTTCCATTATTGCTCTATTTTCTGCCTAAGGAAGGTACACTTCATGTTTGTGACTTGCCAAGGTGATTAGAGATCTCCATTGTAGATCATGTACATTTTCATCTTATAGATCCTATTCTAACACATTTGAATAAGGTTTCTTCATATTCTAGCTTGCATAATCTTAGACACATTTAACATTAGGGAACACACACATTTCCATTTTCAAATTTATTTTTTCTCATCAAGGTTTAATTACCAAACAAGGGGTTTGACCAAGGCAAACCCTCATAAACAATCAATCCAATTTCATTTGTTTTTCAAGTCTTTTTATAGGTCCAGATCTAGATACTTGGTGAAGAAGGAAGAGCAGATCTCAAGCTTTGGGACCACACTTAGAAATTCCAGAAATTCAGAACGAGACTAATATGCCACCTTGGGTGTCTTAGTCCTCCCAAGCATATTTTTTAGAGATTCCTTCAAATCCAGTTCTGACATCCAAAGATTTTGTATTTTCCTCAAAAAATAGTAGCGGGACTAATACGCCACCTTGGGTGTCTTAGTCCTCCACAACATATTTTGGTAGCTTCTTTACATTTATGGAATCCTCACATCTCCAGACTTTCCAGGTACACATATCATATCTCCCTGTTGCATAATTTCATTGTTTTCATCTCTCATTTATCTTGCATAACTAGGTTTTTAGGTTAAATTTTCATTTGTATTTTCCAAGAATTTTCTTGGTGGTGAACCCCTTAAAGTTGAAAGAACCCCACTCCTAGGTTATCCTCATTGTGAATTGACTCACCTTGTGAGGTTGTTAGTCAATCCAATTAGGACTCCTAGGACATAATCGAATGGCCTAGATAGAATAGGCAATCCACATCCTTATTTTTTCTTTGGTTCACCTATTAAATGTTCTAATTTATAAAGCAGTTTAAAGATTTATAATTGTTCAATAGGGAAAGGGGAGTACGAGGTTTGTGAACCTCGTACCATCTAATTACTATTTTTTATTTAAACTTTTTAGACCATTTTTTAAAAGGTTGACACAATATTTTTTTATTTTTAATATTTGTAGGGAATAATATAAATGTCGATGGGTTTTTCAATTTTTTTCAATTTTTAATTTTTAATTCTATAAATTGAGATTTGAAGGCTGTATGACTTTATGGTCGTATTGGAATTTTTTTTTTTTCTTTTTTTACAACTTGGCCAAAATAGATCGAGTTATATATCATTTTTCATGTCTCAGGTCTCCTGGATCTAATGGTGAGGTTAATTTTGTCTCAAGAGGTCATCCATGAAATTTACTCCACAAAACCCTCATATGAAAACTCAAATCAAGAAACCCTCTTTGGCCCATTTTATGAGAACTTCAGATCTACAATAAACCCAACAAATCTTGACTACCCAAAAACCCAAATATGTATACAAAAACCTAAAACATGTATTCCATATCTTGTAATGCCTCAAATCTATCATACATAGCCATAGATTCAACTTTACAAAAAAAATTATGATCTAGAGCAGTCCATCAATTGATACCAATAGAATGGATGGTTGCGATAGTGTGGGAAACCACTACCCCGCAATGGGTTTTCTCAACAGCTGCGATAGCATGTATTTATTGCTACCCTGTGACGAGCTATGTCACCGATTGTGGTAGTGTGGGGATACTTCTACCCCACGGTCAAGGAATGAACCATTCACGGTGTTGTGGGTTGATTACCATCTCATGGAAAAAATTTTAGTGATCTGCAATTTTGTGGTTTTAAATTTTTTGTAATTTTGTTTGTATTTTTCATAGTCATCTATTTAATTTGAATTCTTGGAATTGTGGTGACTTTGGGAATTCTTCAGTTTGTATATACTCCAACTATTTTGAATAAAAATATTGATTTGGAATGCATACAACTCTTTTAATGAATTTATAATTTTATCCAAATTGAACACAATATTGTAGGTTTATTTTATGGTAGATATTATTAACTGAATCCTTACCTCAGTTTAGATTAGTGATATCAGAGCGGGAACACTCTTGAATGTTAGATCACACAAGATCAGGCTACCAAATATTAGGATTGGACACTCAAAACTTATTTGAATACCCTCCTTTGAGATGCACATGACCAAAGATGGTAGATGGGAAATATGATTCATCAGAATCTGTTAAGAAAGTGGTCAAAGAAGCTTTGAATAAGCAACACAAAGAGATGATGAGCCAATTCTCACGCCTTCTATAGAATAAGAAACCATATGGATTAGAGGCACCATTTCATGGACATACCCCTTTTAAAGTGCAGGTAAACTTTGATATCCCAAATTTTGAATGGAAAATTGATGCTTACCCTGTTGATGATTGGTTATCAAAATTGGAATGATACTTCTTTGTGAATCATTTCTCAGATGCAGAGAAAATTATTTTTTTTGTCCTCAAAGCTGAAAGCCATGTGAAACAAGTGTGGGAAATTAAGGTGGCAGATAGACATAGAGAATTACCTATTGGACAAGAATTGGAGATAAATTCTAATAATAAACCTATCTAGGGTGATTTCATGGAATACATAAAAGAAGCATACTTCCCTAAGGATACGTATGGGAAAAAATATATATAGTGGCAGTTGCTTCAATAGAAGAAGGATTAGTCTATGCAAGATTACACCAATAATTTCTATGCACTTTTAGAAAAACTTGGCATTGAAGATTCAAAGGAGCATTGAGTTATGAAATAGTGCAACGAACCTCATAGATATATTGAGATTGAGATGGATTTTTTTAACATTGAAACATTGGCGATTGCTTTCAAATATGTCGCAAAAATTGAAGAGAAATTCAAGCAAAAAGAGAAGTGATTAATTTATAAATAATAAGTTGAAGGGAAAAAATAGCACTAAATTTACAAGAAAATAGGTGGTTAAGGAACCTCCCTAACACTCACCCAAGCAAACATGGGCTTCTAAGAAGACACAATCAGATATAGGCATTAGGTGTGAAATACATAAGACTCCATTCCATAACACAAAGGATTGTTGAAGCATCAAGAATCTGATGATAGAAACACGGGGAGAAGAAGTTGACCTTGAGTCATCACCAATAGACACTTTTGAGAAAAAGGGTAGTGAACAAATCATAGAAGTAGACCCGTATGCCACAGTTGCAACTGCTAAAGTATTTCCTCATGAGGATGAAGAGAAACTATTCCATTAAAAAATGTGGGTCAGTGGAAAGCCTCTATATTTTAATGTTGATAGTGGTAGCAAAAATAATTTAATTTCTATGGAGACAGTTAAAAGACTAAATTTGAAAACAACAAAACACCCACAACCATACTCCATGGGATGGGTAAGCGAGGGGTGAGATATTAAAATAAATAAACATGCCATTTTCCATATTTGATAAAACCATTTAAGGATGAAGTAATTTGCGATGTAGCACCTTTGGATGTATGTGATGTCTTGTTGGGGCAAACATACATGTATCAATGCCATGGTGTATATGAGTCTAGACCTCGTAGTGTCATAATCAAGCTTGGTGAAATAAATTATCGTATACCAGAGATATGTCCAAAACAATTTGTTTCTTTGATTAGTGTTAAACAATGTAAACATTTGGTTTCTCAAATTGGAGTTTTTGTGTTGCTCATGGTTTGCCGTGAGGAAAAAAATTCAGTTGTCCTAAATACACATTCCAAAGTGGCTACAATAGAGAACCAACAAAAGCAAGTGGATAACATCTTGAAAGAATATCAAAGTGTGTTTAATTCACCAGTAGGGGTCCAAAACACTGCCAAGTCAAACATTCCTTTGATTTAACTCTAGGGACACCACTTCCACATGAGCCAATATGTAGGAGGTCAGTTCTTGAAAATGATGAAATCAAGAGGCAGATTAAGTCTAGTTGATTTAGAAGTGATGTGGGAGCATCTAGTGGTGTAAGGGAAATCCGACATCACCCAAAAATATCTTTACTTTCTTTTATCTTTTTGTAGATTTTTTTGCATTTTTGGTTACCTCTTTTGTCGAATAAGAATTCCCAGCTTTCAGAACTACTTTTCTAGTTTTTTTGCTCAATTGCTATTATAAGTAGGTTTAAATTTGAAGGCGTGAGGGGGTAGGAACTTAAGGGGATATTAAAGACAAAAAAATAAGTACTTTGGTGAAAGAATCAGGTCAAGATCATTCTCGGTTTGAAAGTTATTCAAGTTTCAGTTTCTACTTTTTGCCAAGTGAAAAATCTTTCGAGCCTAGTTTGAGGCACTAAATGGTCCTGTAAGGGGCCATAAATTTTTAGAACCGACGAAGCTGGTTCTTAGTGCATTCTTCACTCAGAGGCCTTTCCAATGGTTTAAAATTTTCATCAAATAGAGTCCCAGTTCAAAAGTTATGGCTTCCAAAAGTTGGTACATTTTCAAAAATGTGCTAATTTTTGAATGTTGTTTTAAATTTTGAATTTTCGGTGCCAAACCTCTAAAACTCATAATATGAATGTTGTTTTTGGCTCCAAGCCAAAAAGGAGTTATTTATGAGCCAGTTTCTAATTTTGGGGACTTTGGGAGAAAAGAGTGCATATTGAGAAAAGGGATCCTCTATAATTTTATGTAAGGGAATGTATTACAAGACTCGAGGATTTGGGATCCTCTGTATGTAAGAATTCCATTATTTTTAATATAATATTCTCTGGTTTTTGTGTGTGATATCATGTGTCTTGGGTTAGCACCCTCATCAAGAAGGGACACATTCATCCAAGTGCTTCACCAAGTGGCAACCTAATTATTCTTGCTAAGAAGAAAGATGGGATGTGGAGACTTTGCATTGATTATAGGGATTTGAAAAAAATCACTGTGAAAAATAGATATCTAGTCCATTGAATTGATGATCTCTTTGACCAACTTAGAGGGGCTAATTTCTTGACCAAAATTGATTTGAAGTTTGGGTATCAGCAAGTACCAATTGATCCAACAAATGTGTGGAATACTACGTTTAAATCCAAGGAAGGTTTGTTTGCATGGTTTGTCATGCCTTTTGGCCTAACCAATGTTCTTGCCACATTTATGAGGATGAAGAATGATGTGCTCAGGCCATTCATTGATTCTTTTGTGGTTGTTTACTTGGATGACATACTCATCTTTAGCAAAACATAGTCTGAGTATTTGCAACATGTTGAACAAGTGCTTTCAAATCTGCAAAAACACAAACTCTATGCCAACATAGAAAAGTGTTCCTTTGGTATGTAGAGCATCCAATACTTGGGCTACATTATTAACAATGAGGGTGTTCATTTTTATCCTACAAAGATTCAGATAATCATAGATTGGCCACCTCCTCAAAATATCACAGAGCTTCGTAGTTTCTTGGGCCTAGCAAACTTCTATCGTAGATTTGTTCTTGGTTTTTCCCATTTATCATGGCCTCTAAATTAGACAATTAGGGGTGGGGCAAAAGAAAAAATTTAGTGGATAGATGCAAAGAAACAAGAATTTGAGGAATTGAAGCAAAGACTATGTTCAACACCAATGTTGGTCCTTCCAAACTTGTAGCAATCATTTGAAATAGAAACTAATGCACTTGAGTATGCTCTTGGTGTTGTACTCATGCAACATGGATATCTAATTTCCTATCATAGTGAGAATTTTTCTGATACAATAGGTTGATACCCCACATATGATAAGGAGCTATATGCCATCGTTTAGGCTTGTAAATAGTGTAAGCATTATATTTTGGGGAAGGAGACTATTATACACACAGACCATAAATCTCTTCAATTCTTGCAAACACAAGGGAAGTTATAGAATGATAGACATCAACAATGGTCTACTTATTTACAAAAATCTCACCACAACATTCATCATAAGAAGGGGAGCACTAACAAAGTGGCATATTGTTTAAGTAGGCCTCCAATTGTAGCTCTAACAATGGTGTTGGATTCGTGTGGTCATCAAACATCAACTTGGGCCTAGCTATATTGTAATGATCCTGATTTTGTTGACATTCATAATAAATTGGTAGAAGGAAAGTCTACCCTTGATTTTCATTTGCAAGATGGGATGCTTTGTTATGTTGGTCACATATGTGTTCCCACCGAAGAACGAACAAGGATGATAAGGGAAGAACACTATATTCATGTTGCAAGACATTTTGGTATTGGTAAGACTATTACTATCCTTCAAAAATATTTCTATTCCACCAAAAATGAAACAAATATCATTTTGTATATCCAAAAATGTGTAGTCCATGCAATCGTAAAGCCTATGAATCATAAACTAGGCCTATGCTTATCACTACCTATTCTTGATAAACCATGGTAGTCAGTTTCAATGGATTTTATTTCTAGGCTTCCAACTGCTAGACGGGGTCATGATTGTGTATATGTGGTGGTAGATAGGTTTTCTAAAATGGCTATCATGGTGGCTTGTAAAAAGATGATTTCTACAAAAGAGACTACCAAGCTATTTTCCAAACATGTTTGGGTTCATTTTGGTTTTTCAAAAAGTATTATTTTTGATAGGGATAGTAGATTCATCAACAAGTTTTGGTCTTCACTATGGGCTAGAATGGACACAAAGTTGACGAAGTCTAAAAAATCCATCCTCAAACAGATGGGAAATAGAAGTGGTAAATTGAATGATCATTCACATCCTTCAAATATATCATTCGAAGCATCCTCACACATGGGATGAGAGCTTTCCCTACATGCAACATAGCTATAACCGAGTGATCCATAGTACTACAAGGCATTTCCCATTTGAATTTTGTCTTGGGTATCAACCATTAGCACCCATGGATTTAGCAGTACCTAGTATACAACCTGACATTCCATTGAATGTTGACAAGGAGGTAGATAAAGTAGGATAATTCATTGACTAGATCACACATCTACAACAACAAGTTCATGAGATTTTGGAGCAGAGCAATAAGAAGTATAAGGAAAGACATGATCAACACAAAAATCCTCATCAGTTTTAGATTGGTGACAAGGTGTGGTTACATCTTTAGAAGGAGCATCTTCAAGGACCAACTAGGAAACTTCATCCTCTTCGCTATGGCCTATATACCATTATCAAGAAACTTGGTGAAAATGTGTTTGGACTCAATTTTCCACCATTTCTAGGGTTGCATCCAATTTTCAATGTGGAATTGCTATATCCTTATTTTCCTCTTTTTTTGGACATTTCACAAGCCACTGAATACATTCATGCTACAAAATTGAATCCAACAATTAATACTCCATTACAAAATGATCATGTCACTTAAGTCATTGTGAAGACCCTCAAAATCAACACATCCCTCTTTATCAGGTGGTTCAAGTTGGTCAGCGTTCTCATTAGGGCAAGTGGTTAACCAAGGAACATATCTGTGCACACTATCCTCATCTATTGCAACAACTTAGTGCAATGGAACCCATTTCCTTTCAAGGGAGGAGGAATGATCCAAAGTAGTCCACCAATTGATACTAATTGAATGGAAAATTGTGGTATTGTGGGAAACTGCTACCTCATGATGGGTTTTCTCAATAGATGCAGTAGCATGAGATTACCGCTACCTCACAAAAATCTATGCCACCGATTGTGGTAGTGTGGGGACACCACTACCCATAGTGAAGGAATGAACCATTCGTAGTGTTGCGGGTTGACCACCACCCTGCAGACAGAATGTCAGTGATATGGGGTTTTGCGGTTTTGAAAATTTTAAATTTTTTATAGTTTTGTTTGTATTTTTTCACACCTAGATATGCAATACAAATTCTTGAAACTATGGTGAATTTTTTCATTCTTTAGTTTGTATATATAATCCAACTATTTTGAATAAAAATATTGATTTGGAATACACACAACTCTTTTTACGAGTTTACAATTTTATCCAAATTGAACACAATATCGTAGGTTTCTTTTATGCCAAATATTGTTAACTGAATCCTTACCTTAGTTCAAATCACTTTCAAACTAGGGTTATAACAAAAATCCCTCAACCATGAAAGCTCTAATACCACTTGTTAGGAAATAATGCATTCAACCCACAATATTAATCTATTTCCTACATAACCCTATGAGAGATAAACATGCATACAAGTAAACATAAGGCATAGATCAAATAGACAAGCCGCAAGATAACACAGGATATACCCTTGGAAAACCCTCAAGTGGGATAAAACTAGCCTCCAAAAGCATGCATACTTCATCATATTATTCAACAATAAATAGATACAAGGGTTAAACAATGAATACTTCTGAAGCATCAAGCCTCTCCAATGCATCCTCATGTGTCCAAAAATGAATCCACACATCCCATGTCATGCTTCACATGTGCACTCCTTAGAAAGACTCAATAATGACAACCCAAGTTCACCCAACCAACCTCAACCACTAAACATGTGCTTTCTTTTATAGATTCAAGCTCACACAACTACAACCAAGTGGCAAGATAAAAATATGTGCCACAAAACCACTAATCCATAATTTAATATTGGGTACTAAGTTTTCACTTTGTTTAATATTTCCTCAATATTAATTATTATCACATGTCCCCCACATTAAATAATAATACAATATTACAATACAACATAAAGTGGTCCCCAAATAATTACCTAATGCGATTAACCACACCACATAGGTGCATCACAACTAAATAATTATTTAATTACAACATATAATAAATCAAATTATGCAATGGTGTACAACAATACCATATCCCAACAATACCAAACCCATGTGTTTTAAATTATGTATATCTAGGGTTGCAATTCAAATAGAAACAACACCATTCACTTAAAAAACTTAACATCATTTACACTCACCCCTATGTTCATAATACAAATCTCATGTACACTTTATCTTTTTAGATCCTAGGCTACATTTTGAAACTTTAGAGTCATATATCTTCATTGTTATCACAAAAATTGACATGATGAAACATTAGAAAATAAATATATGTCTAGATACATATCCTATTTTTATTATTAATTATAGTTATAATTTACTTTAGCTCTAAATAAATCCACTTTAAGTATCCCAATCTATAAATTTTCCATATGTCCATATAACCCATTAAAATAAGTTCATGATTTATCAAATTAATGATTACTTCTAAATGCTTATAGTAGTCTTTTTTGAAGATTTTTTTCTTTAAAACAAGGCCTTAGAACCATAACCAATAAAAGACTAAGGTAAAGGTTGAATGAATCTAAAAAGTAGAGTAAGAGAGATGCACACTAAAGTGACCTCAAAAAATAATGTAAAATTGTAAGGGCATACAATTTCGAAAAAACATTAATTTACATATTTGATGCTAAATACCTATATTCCTTTTCATTTGATTATTTATTTACACATTTATCATTCCCAATCTAAATTATTTTATTGCTAAGTTATTGTTGGGGATACAGATTCAGTCTATCATCAAGATATGCATCTAAGACAACAGTGCCTTAATGATTTCAATCCAGATTCACAACAAAGACACAACCAACCATGCCATAAAGGGGAAATAGGCATAGTTGATCCCCCATTGATCCTCTGAGAGAAGTGGATGCAAACAAAAATAGATTCAACACAAACAGATAACCATGAAAGACAAAACTATGAACACATAGATATACATGGGGAAAACCTTTTCAGGTAAAAAACCCCACCTCCAAAATATTCAGCTCACTTGTATTATTCAGTAACTAAAACGGTTACAATACAAAACCAGAGCTATAATCTTCAAGATATTATATCTTGTTCATCTAGAGAAAGAATACAAAACAAAATCATCACACAGTTACAATGTCCTCATGACATACCGTGTAGATTCCCTTTAGCTCCTCTCAAATGAATGTCACAGGCAGCCTCATGGCCGACCCAGCCTCTTGGCCTCACAGGTTCACATATTATCAAATCTGAGAGTCAAAGTGTTCACTGTTGAAAAACTCGAACACTCTCAACCTCTCTCTGATATCTCTCATCCTCTGTCTCGAACTGCACACAAGATTATTTATAATCTTACATCGTGTGCATACCTATTCATCCCATCCCTGCTTGCAATGGTCAACATGATAATAAATTATCCACCTGCAAGCACCGACCATTCCTTGATAATGTGCATCACTTATACAGCTACATCGAGCCACACAATCATTAACTCGGCCTAGACACGTCCGTCAACCTTCCATTAATAATTTAGCTCTATCACAATCAGGAAATAACTCTCCGACCAATGGGAACTCAAAGAAATTTCCACATGTCACCATTTCATTTGCCTATCGCTGTTGACTGTTGGTCAAAATGGTCCAACTTGGTCAACCGAGTCCCAACACATTCTGCCTCCACCGCGCTACCACCGAGCTCAATACAACCCCATCGCGGTATGGTGATGAGCTCACCCGAGCTCTCCCCGCCATCTATCGCACTACCGCTACCCTGACCGAATCACCTCATGGCATGGCGGTAATCCATCCGAGCTCCTTCAAGCTCTGGCCCAAGTCACCACTGAGCTCAGTCCTTTCATTGCTTTCGACCAACCAGATGCTGCCAACCTGCCACGTGTCACCCTGTCATTTTCCTGTCGCACTGCCACCGAGTCCAACTCGATGAAACTCTGCCCTGAGCCCATCCTAGCTCCTATCGTAGCCTAGACTGACTCACCTCGCGGTATGGAAATAAGCCATCTTGGCTGACTATTGGCAGTCTTACCGCGATCACTGCGATCAGTCACTTAATTGGCTGCGGTATGGCGGTAACCGCTAGCCAGGCCGCTGGCAATCTTATCGTGACCAGTTAGTCACTTGATTGGCCACAGTATGGCGGTAACTGCCACCCAGGCCACTGGTGGTCTTACCACAGCCACCGCGGTCAGTCACTTGACTGGTTGCGGTATGGCGATAACAGCCAGACCCAACTATAGGTGGTCTCACTGCGCTACCGCGGTGAGTTGAACCACCGCCTGCGGTATGGCAGTAATCGTCGAGCCCACTGCTGGTGGTCTCACAGTGCTACCACGATGATTTGACCCACCACCTATGATATGGCGGTGACCACCAAAACCAATAAAAGTCATCGCGGTAAAGGCAAAAAAAAAGAAGGAAAACACCAAGTCTGAAGGGTAAACAAGCCAGAACATTGAGGCCTAAATTCCCAAAAGTCTCCCACTTGCCGAAGACTTTCAAGCTTCCTCCAAAAATCGAACAAGGAACACAACAATGCTCTCATGCTCCAACCAAGACCCCTGCAATGACATTCAAAAAAAAAAGTCCACCATCTCAGGCTATAGCTCCAAACATCCAACATAGGAAAAAGAACAAGCCAAGGTGTATATGCACTAGTCTCAAGAATGTAAGCAATTGATCCTCTAGGTGACAAAGACAACAAAGCAGCAAACAACAAGGCACCAATTTAACACAAAAAACCTTTCACCAGAACAAGAAACCATTAGCTAGAACAACAACCATAAATTGACTGCCCTCCATCAAACTAACCAAACCCACGCGATTGGGAACCAACACCTACAACTCATGCTAAACCATCTAATCACCCATACCTCAAAGGTAGGAAAACCAACAATAGACTCATGCCATCACATAAAACCACCCATCTTAGCAGCAAACAAGCACCCTATGTCAACCAGTCATAGACCAAACATGTCCAGGTACTCCCACTGCAAAGGTACTATCCAGATGAGTTCAAACAAAGCACCATCACACATGATCCAGGCATACCAATTCCACCAAACCCTGCACAAATAAACGTAACCATGTAGTTCCAAGGAACATCCACACTGATCTGCAACACCTGCTGCAAGAAATGTTTCTCTCAACTATCTTCCACAGTTCTTCCAAACTCCTCCAAACTTGACTGAAGAAAGAAGCACAGGCACCTGCATGTCATCACCCAAGTGACAACACATGACCAAAAATTGTGACCAACCCAACACCATAGAGGAAACCCACATCTAAAGTCAAAAGAACAATTAGGAAGAACAAGACTAGATTAGAGAGAAACAACAAATCAAAACATGTCTTCTACAAACAATTCAATATGTGAGTTGTGTCAAGTATGATATTCTTCACATCCCAAAGGGAAAGCCTTAACAACACCCAACAACATCATGGATGTAAGCATCAAGAACATCAGACTAACCCATACACCATCTTCTATCAGTCCTCAAAAGGACAAGGAGATACACAATGCTATCCATCTTCCATTATGAATCCTCCAGAATCTTAAAACAACTCAAGATTCATACCAATAAAAGATAAAGCATAACACACCTGAAAAGTATAATGGGAAAATACCTTTCAAAGTGACACCATTGTCGAGCAGACCGAGAAGAAAAGAAAACATGCTCCTCCAAGATATACAAGCCAAAGTGACTTACCCAAGAGCATTCTCCTTCAAGGTCTCTGTTGAATTCACATTCAACCAAGGTGCAAACTTCTCAGACTTTCAACTATAACATCAACATTCTCATGAGAATTCTAGCCTCACCTTATTCTCCATGCATCCATGAGTATAAACAAACTGTCATCTCATGCTAACTCCAAACTGCATTGTTGCAATAAACATGAAGTTCTCTAGCACATGACCAATGCACTCAAAACATAGAGAAACCCACTAGACCATTGTCAAAGTTCCAACCCTAGAACAAGAACTTATAATGACACCATGATCTTCACATCCCCATTCGGAGATACCATGCTTCAAGTGAACATTCTATGGTCTCAAGAGCAAAGAAAAATGCCAAAAATCTAAGAAAGAGTAACCATGACATAAAACAAACAACTCTAAACCAAAACCAACATCACCTGTCAAGCACCGCCAACAACTTAGCCAAAAGTAACAATGTCTTCCACGGATCCAAGATGTTGCACACCTTCAAATAGTGAACATGCAGATGCAAAAGAACACAACAACTACAACACCAAAGAAGGACACCAGTCACTACTAAAGCTCCCACATAACCGTGACATCGAGCTTTCCAAGCACCATGACTGACCACACCATCACTGTCAAAAGCTTAGAGTAACTAGTGTAACAAGCTCTTCATGACAACGTGACTCTCATACTATAGGTTCCCATCATTGACTATTCAGGTAATTAGAATGCCATTCACCTTCTCATCTCAAAACAGCCACGCCAATGCACAAGTGACCACAGACAAGGTCAACTAATAGATCTGCAACAACACAGAAGCAATCACGTGGATATAAATAGTCCATTTCCGAGTTGTCCCACAACATTCAATAGGTAGCTAATCTATCAGCTACACAACTTAGAGAACCACTTCAACAACTGCAAATCTATCATCACATCAGCAAACTGCAAAACTAAGATCTCAAAGAGAATGGCCATGTAGACAGCCATCACTCAAACACCAGATCTGATTTGCCAAAAAAAACATCTACAACACAAGCATTATAGTCCAAGCAACCAATAAACACACACCACCGGAATGATGAATGAGAAAAAAAACATACCAACACTCCCATGCAGAGAAGAAACCCTCTTCAAGTCCAGTCGAACTGCAGCTATCTCATCCAGTCACACCCCAAACCAAGATCTGGAAAATAGTAGACAATAGCTCCACACAACGCAAGTTTTTCTCGTCCATGTAAAACTTGCAAAACGAGAGTGTTTATAAAACACCCACGCATCTCCATCTTCATTGTTCATCTAGACGACTCAGGAGTTTGCACACAACCATCACAGTTAATCAGAACAATGAAAAACAACATGAACATGCGTCATAGAATTTTTAGGATATCTACACAAAACCTCCAAAGCCAACGATATGAATCTGAACCACGCAAGTGCAAGAAATAGGCACACAGGAATAATAGGTCCATTTCATACCAGTTCCAATGCCACAGTCATGCACAAGCAAACAGGAGAGCCAGGCTATCCAAAAGTTGCAGACCACCAAGATCACTTCATAGCCTCCATGCAATCAGAGCAGCAGAGAAAATGCCTTCATTGCTAAGTCAAAACACCCAACACAAGTACACTATTTACATGGTTGAAACAACAAATTAATCAAGTCCATACCGCTAGGGAGCCTCTCACACAGACACCCAGTATGAACACCATGCTTCGCTGCAACACAACCATGAACATACCTCACGCCCTTTGCATTAGGAACTTTGCTGCAAGCCAGAAGCCTCAAACCATGTTGCCACAACATGACCAACTCCAATCATCTCCAATGTCTTTCAAACTGTGTGTTGAATCAATGTAGCACACACTTCCACTCATCGAAGGATCAATCACCAACCGATTTCTCTAGACTTCCTCAAGCTTCCGAGGCTAAGAAATCTTCACAGGAGAAAACACAGAACTTCAGCAACCAGGAGAAGACTTTGATACCATTGGTTGGTATCAACAAGCCTCAACCTCCTAAAAAAATGCTCTGATACCACTTGTTGGTAATATTGATTTGGTCTGTCATTAAGATATGCATCTAAGACATTAGTGCCTTAGTGATTTCAATCAAAAATCACAACAAATACACAACCAACCATGCCATAAAGCGAAAATAGGCACAGTTGATCCCCTGTTGATCCTCTAAGAGAAGTGGATGCAAACAAAAACATATTCAACACAAACAGATAACCATGAAAGAGAAAACTATGAACACATAGATATACATGGGGAAAACCTTTTTAGGTAAAAAACCCCACCTCCAAAACATTCAAATCACTTGTATTATTCAGTAACTAAAACAATTACAATACAAAATCAGAGCTATGCTCTTCAGGATATTACATCTTGTTCATCTGGAGAAAGAATACAAGCAACACAAAATAGAATCATCACATAGTTACAATGTCCTCATGACATACCATGTAGATTCCCTTCAGCTCCTCTCAAATGACTATCACAACCAACCTCATGGCTAGCCCAGCCTCACAGGTTCACATCTTATCACATCCAAGAGTCAAAGTGTTCACTGTTGAACAACTCGAACTTTCTCAACCTCTCTCTGATATCTCTCATCCTCTATCTCGAATTGCACACAAGATTATTTATAATCTTACACCGTGTGCATACCTATTCAGCCCATCCCTACCTACAATGGTCAACATGATAATAAATTATACACCTGCAAGCACCGACCATTGCCTAATAACGTGCATCACTTATATAGCTGCATTGAGCCACACAATCATTAACTCGACCTAGATGTGTCCATCAACCTCCCATCAATAATTTAGCTCTATCACAATCAAGAAGTAACTCTCTGGCCAATGGGAACTCAAAGAACTTTCCACATGTTGCCATTTCATTCACCTATCGCTGCTAATTGTAGGTCAAAATGGTCCAAATCAGTCAACTGAGTTTCGAACACATTCTGCCTCCACCACGCTACCGCCGAGCTCAAAATAACCCCATTGTGGTATGGCAATGAGCTCGCCCGAGCTCACCCTACCTTCTACTGCACTACCGCTGCCCAGATCGACTCACCTTGCGGTATGGAGGTAAGCCATCCAAGCTCCTTCGAGCTCTGGGCCAAGTCACCATCGAGCTCAGTCCTTTCATTACCTTTGGCCAACTAGATGCTGCCAACCTACCACGTTTCGCCCTGTCATTTTCCTGTCGCACTGCTACCGAGTCCAACTCGGTCAAACTTTTCCTCGAGCCCATCCGAGCTCCTACTGCGCTATCATAGCCCAGATCGACTCACCTCATGGTATGGCAGTAAGCCATCTTGGCTGACCACTAGCGGTCTTACCACGGCCACCGCGGTTAGTCACTTGATTGGTCATGGTATGGCAGTAACCGCCAGCCAGGCTACCAGCGATCTTACCCCGACCACTGTGGTCAGTCACTTGACTAGCCACAATATGGCGGTAACTGCCAACCAGGCTGTTGACGGTCTTACCATGGCCACCGCAGTCAGTCACTTGATTGGTCATGGTATGGTAGTAACCGCCAGACCCAATCGCAGGTGGTCTCACCATTCTAGCATGGTGAGTTGACCCACTGCTTGTGGTATGGTGGTAACTGCCAAGCCCACTATTGGCGGTCTCACTATGCTACCGCGGTGAGTTGTCCCACCGCCTGCGGTATGGTGGTAACCGCCAAAACTAGTCAAAGCCGTTGCGGTAAAGGCATAAAACAAGAAAGACAATGCCAAGTCCGAAGGGTAAACAAGCCAGAACATTGAGGCATAAATTCCCAACAGTTATATGTGAATATAAATTTCCCCAAGCTCCCTTTGGGTTATTTTGTTTTTTGCTAAGTATTAGCCATGATCATCTATTAAATACAATATCGGGTGCCTTTTGCAAGGATTTATTCGAATACTACCACTTGTCAATCGAGTGCTCCTCGCAAGGATTCTTTCCTTCACTTTTCAATGGCATCCACCATGCTTCCACATGTCGGTAGTTCGTACTCCCCAGTGCTTCTTTCGGTCGCTTCCCTATCGGACTCCGATCGCATGCCACGTAGCGTCTACCTGCACACATTCCTTGGTGGCCCCCACCTACAACGCGATATGTTTGGAGGACCTCCACGTGTCTTCACCATGTTGATTTTCATCACATGAAAGGAAGAATGAAAATCGGGCCCCGACCGCTTGCCACATTGATCTTCTAAAAGCTTCTTCGCATAGGGGGATGAACCAAGCAACAATCTCACAATAGTTGCCACGTATTATAACTGCCGTCATAAGTGGATGACACATGTCGACACTCTTTGCTATTGGGACCATTGCCATCATTCGTAGGGGATGTATCTGGCATTGGGGTGACCTCGTTAATGGCTCAAATCTTTTTTTGTTGCAACGGCTAGAAAAGCATTGCTATACACATCATTGCTCACGATCTTTCCTGTTACTAGATCACCAGGCTAGGGATTTTATTATAAATACAACTTCTTCTTTCAAAGCAGGGGTTTAGTTTTTGACAAAAGAAATTGGTGGAAGAACTAGACCTTTTATTGCTTTTAGATTATTGCAAAGAACTTACAGACTGTGCCCTTGTTCAACCTTTCTATTTTATTAGGATATTTGATAAGTTTTACTATGCCATTATGGTACTGAGTGTTTCATTTGTAGAAATTCTATAAATTTAATGCAAGTTTTTTGGTTTAGTTCATGTCTTTGACTCCTCTTTTCAGTAAATGTGTATGAATATTATTTTATTTCATTAAGCAAATCATTCAAGCTTCTATCTTTATTTTACATCATTCTAGGACATAGAAGATTGTTGAACAAGCTCTTAAATCGCATCCAAAAGATAGATTTATCGTGCCTTACATTTGAATCTTGGTGCACCACCTTAGTTAGATCTTTTATTTTTATATCTACATCCTTTTCCCATTCAAAACCCCGGTTATAAAAGAAATTGACTTCTTTAAAATTTTGGAGGTTACTCAGTTCATCGCAATAGGTCCCCCCTTTAACTGAGTTTCCCATAAAGGTTGTTACCTTGTTATTTTTTGGCATCAACATTATATTCATTTAATTAATTAACCTAAACCAATCTCTAGAAAAAAGTATATTTTCTTTTAAATTTATATATTTGAATAAATATATTTTACTATATATTTAAACATGAAATTCTTTAACTATATCTCATATTTAAAAAATATAAATAACTTAACTCATAACTGTGACATAATAAATTTATATAATTTTTAAATCAAATTAAAACAAGTTTGTTAATTTTAATATTTCATTCTATTAATTTATAAATGATATGATGCATGATATAGGTGGAATGTATACTAGATATTCAAATTATCCAAATAAAGGTAAACTTGAAAGTTTAAGTATAAGAAAAAATGAAGTTATTCACATGTATATCCAAAAAAACAAATTGTTGAATTACAAATGGACAATAAAATTATGATGAATAGTAAAATAGTAAAATATTGTACTTTAAGATCAATAATATGCCCATTCATTGTTTCTTAAGTCCAAATTTCAATTTGTAATCTAAAGTTTTCAAACGGGGAAATTAAAAAAAGAGAGGAGAGAAACAAATAGTCATAGACCATAGAAAATATCTTCCATATATATCAAAGATTTGGATTACATGATTAAGATATGTGGGGCAATGTTAAGGAAGTGGATGTAGGTGAATTATAACACTGATTGGAGATATAGATTACAATTTAAGACTTCCAACCAAACCAAAGTACCAAGGAAGGAAATGCCACATGGGCTCTTTTATTTCATTTGACATTTAACTCTTTGCTCAAGAGTAACCTAGGGATAAGGACAATTGAGGGGTAACTGGTCAAGCCTTTGATTATTAGGCTATATGCAATCTTTAATAAAGTTGTAAGGAATATTATGAAAGAAAATATAAGTTTGAATTAGGTTAATGAAATAAATCTAGTTAATGTGGATAAGTAAATTCAGATTGATAATTGTAATAATTTATAAAAATTAATTGAGTGGGTTATGTGTATTTAGTTTTAGAATTGATGATGAAAAATGAATTTTGTAATGTTGTTTTAAATCAATTTATCATTATTATGAATTTGTCTATTTTATCCAATGAATGTTTTAGATTCTATAGTGGTATAAGAATATCTTGGGTCAATTCTACTTATCATGAACTTGATATATAATGTAGGATTGATTTGAGTTATGCAAGATTGATTTAATAGAATGTGTATTTCAAAAGATTCTCACTTTTTTATTTAGATATCTATATTAAAGGGGTGTCTAGAGACATTGTTTTGGATTTTTCTCACAACTTGATTGATGAATGAATTCTCTTGGGTCAAACTTGCTAGCAAATTAAATTAACTACAATGAGAGATATCAAAGACAATATTCATAAACATGCAAGTGGCCCTTATGATATCAATAAAAAAATATTCTTTATTACCCTTTAAAATTGAAGTGTGCTCTAGTTAACATGTGTATTATGTGTGTGTTTAAGTATACATTGAATTTCCTTAAACATCATGGAATTATAACATTTTGCATGAAACATTTGCTAGCTTGGCTCATAAAAACTAATACGAGGCAAGAAAATTGGAATTTTAATTTGGAATCTTGGGATTTAAGGATTATGCTTATTTTCTTAAGATCAAATTGGACCAATATTGAGCCATGTGTAAATGATCTACAATGACAAGGTGGTGATCTTGGAGTGGGAAATAAATGTAAAGAAACAAGTGTTAACAAGGATGAAATAGGGATAAGTAGATAACAAATACATGGAAATATGTGCAACAAGGTATAATGAAGATGGATAGGGATTAGGCCATGAAATAAACATGAGAATATGTCACTTATCAATATATTATTGCACTAAGACATTCTCATCAAGGTGGGGATAAATGGGGAATGGTATGGATATGGAAATAATTATTATCTTAGTAAAAAGTGAGTCACTAATTAATTGACTAATTTGGATGGTAACTTGTTTATATGTCACAACCAAATCAACTTAAGATCTAAGTGATAACCAAGTTTTGAATTTGATACTAACCATCCCTATAATTTTTTTATTTTTTACAGTTGTAAATTTTATTGCCTATCATTTTACTTTTAAACAAATATATTAAACTAAAAAGACCCTTTACAAAGTCATTTTCATTCTAAAAAAATATTTTGGTAACTAATTATAGTCATCATAAATTTCATCCATACTCTAGTGAGATTCCAACATGAATATATGCTAAATTTTAATTTTGATATCTCTACCGAGCACAAGAATTTAATCCTATTTGTAGCCATTTGATAGGAATTGATGGTGTTTTTTATTTACCTTTTTGTGGCTTGTGGATTGTACTTCCTCTTTGTACATTACTTGAATTAAATCTTAGGAGTTGATGGTGTATTATATTTACCTTTTTGTGGCTTGTGGTGTGATCTCCTTATAAATTAAATCTGTAAATGGCATAGCTCTTCTTGCTTCCAAAATTTGGCCACTCACAAATTTATCTTGCTGCCCCTCTCACTATATTGTGCAAATCTTTTACTTACTGTGCATAGGACTTAAAATTTAATTTTTAATTTCTGCCAGTTGAGTGGCACGCCTCCTCTACTACTGTCATCTCTACACTCCTCTCAATATCACCCGCACAGCATTCGGGAGATATTTAAAACAATGCATTTTTTTTTAATGCTATGTGCAACCCCCATTCTCTCCAAAAAAAACCCTCAAGGTGTCATTTCATCTTAGGAGATGATTTTTGATGATTTATTATTATTTAGTAATATTATGATAAATATTATAGGAATTTCCCATCCTTATTCAATTATATGTTAATGACTAAATTATTTCATATTTCCCTTATATATTCTCTTTCTCCTTATTTATCTTTCCCAAAATACTAAAATTTTCATCATATTTTCTTTTTTTTAAATATACACTTTTACTTATTATAATATCTAACTATTCTTCACTCAAATTTAGAGGTTTTATTTTTTAGATTAGGGTTGATAAGACCTCAAAAATTTCATTAATTGTGGCCTTTATGTTTGATAGTTCTAGTTCAAAATATGGTTCATGAGTTAAAAATTTAAATGGTGAAGTACCCCTACTTCTACACCTTGGTTGAGAAATATTACTGAAAAAACTCTATCAAATGTCTCCTTATATTCATCATATTCTTTTATCTAATTTTCTAGTTTGGTTAAAATTTATTTCTCTTTTAATATGGATATTTATCCTTTTATATGTTTCATTGTTATTGAACATCACAATATTTATTAATTCCTCTATAGATGGATACTCATCACTTTCAACAACAACCCCCTTGGTGCACTCAAGTGAGGTTTCTTTAGCCTTTTCCATCCTTTTTTGGAATCTTTCTTATCTTATTTGGTTTTGTTTCAATATTCTTTCTTCTTCCATGCACATCTCATGAGCTATCTTAATTTATTCAAAAAAAAATAGCTTAATCTCTTGCTATCTCCTTTTGGGATGGGTGTTTTTATTTGAAATTTTATTAATTCTTTTATTCATCCCTAATGGCTTTGTGAGACCCAATTTAGTGGTATCATCTTCTTAGGATCTCCCTGCATTCCTTGTATCAACCTATAGGTTCCTAACCCCTCTCATTTACTATAATAGTTATTATTAATACTTCTTTCCTTGGTAGTATTATTTACCATAAAATTATCTCCTTCTTAGTAGAGATTTCATAGGGTATCCTTCATAGCATAGACTTCACATTGCACACACTTCTTCATATAAGAAATTGCAAGTTCAAAAAAACATTGTGTTTTTTAACCTAGACATTAATTTGTGTACCATGTGAAGTGTAGGTTACAAAACCCAGTGTATTTTGAAATAGAAACAACACAATTGTTCCTTTTATTGGGTAAATTGGATATACTTTTCCAAAGTAGAGATTACACAACATGGTGTGTTTTGGGTACTATGTGAAGTGTAGGTTATAAATCATGGTGTGTTTTGAGACCTATGTTTTTTCATACCCAAACACATTGTGATGAAATGATGTTGTTATTTGAAATGAAGATCTAGATATGTATAGTTGTGAATATCTTCTAACAAATAGGAGGTTTAAACAATTATGTTTCAAAACACACCATGTTTATTAACTTTAAATTCACAACATACCCAACCCATGTTTTTAAAATTGTGTATATCTAGATTTGCATTTGAAATATCAATAACATAATTGTTCTTGTTATTAAGTAAATTGGATATGCTTTTCAACAATAGAGGTTACAAAATATGGTATGTTTTGGTTACCATGTGAAGTAAAGGTTAAAAAAACATAATATGTTTTGAAACCTAAAACTTGTCATACCCAAATACACTATCATGAAATGATGTTGTTATTTGAAATGGTCACCTATATATGCATAGTTATGAATAATGAAAAATAGGAGGTTTCGAAATGTGTTGTGTTTTAAAACACACTGTGTTTATTAACCTAAAATTCACAATGTACCCAACCCACATGTTTTTAAACTATGTATATCTAGGTTTGAATTTCAAATAGCAACAACATAATTGTTCCTTTTATTGGGTAAATTGCATATATTTTTCCATAGTAGAGGTTACAAAACATAGTGTGTTTTGGATACCATGTGAAGTGTGGGTTACAAATCATGGCGTGTTTTGAAACCATCACTTTTTCATACCCAAACACATTGTCATGAAATGGTGTTATATAAAATGGAGACCAAAATATGTATAGTTATGAATTTATTATGAGAAATAAGAGGTTTAAAAATAATTTTTGTTTCAAAACAAATTATGCTTATTAACCTATAATTCTCAATGTACCCAAACCATGTGTTTTAAACTATATATGTCTAGGTTTATATTCCAAACAACAACAACACCATTGTTCTTGTTATTGGGTAAATTGGATATACTTTTCCACTAGAGGTTATAAAACGTGTGTGTTTTGGGTACCATGTGAAGTGTAGGTTACAAATCATGGTGTGTTTGAAGCCTACATTTTTTTCATATCAAAACATGCACTATCATGAAACAATGTTATTTGAATTGGATACCTCTATATGTATAGCTATAAAGTTATTATGAGAAATAGGAGGTTTCAAAATGTGTTGTTTTTCAAAACACGCTATGTTTATTAACCTAAAATTCCAAACATACCCAACCCATGTACACATTTAAACTATGTCTATATATCTAGGTCTATAATTTAAATAACAACATGCCATTGTTCATGTTATTGGATAACTTAGATATAAATTTCCACAATAGAGGTTACAAAACATGGTGTGTTTTGGGTACCATGTGAAGTGCAGGTTACAAATCATGTTGTGTTTTGAATCCTACAATTTTTCATACCCAAACACACTATCATGAAATGATTTTGTTATTTAAAATGGAGACCTAGATATGTATAGTTATGAATTTATTGTGACAAATCTATGGTGTGTTTTGAAACCTGCAATTCTTTATATCCAAACACACTATCATGAAATGATGTTGTTATTTGAAATGAAGACCTACATATGTATAGTTATGAATTTATTATGAAAAACAAGAGGTTTGAAAACACACTATGTTTATTAACCTACAATTCACAACATACCCAACTTGGATGCATTTTTAAATTATGTATATCTATGTTTGCAATTTAAATAACATTGCCATTGTTCATGTAATTGGGTAAATTGAATAAATTTTCTATAGTAGGGATTACAAAACATGGTTTGTTTTGGGTACCATGTGAAGTGCAAGCTATAAATCATAGTGTGTTTTGAATCATGCAATTTTTTGTACCCAAACACACTATCTTCAAATGATGTTGTTATTTGAAATGGAGACCTACATATGTATATTTATGAATTTATTGTGACAAATAGGAGGTTTCAAAATGTGTTATGTTTTAAAACATATTATGTTTTTTAACTTGCAATTCACAACATACCCAACCCATGTGTTTTTAAATTATGTATATCTGGGCCTACATTTCAAATAAAAATAATACAAATCACATTAACAATTCTTTAGATTATTCACTTCAACAAAAATTAAAATTCATCAACTCAATAGTAATTCTAGATTCTATTTTCTCTCAATATTTGTCTTAGTTTTCCATGCTTACAATCTCCCCTATGCTCTTATTACAAATCTCACACACACTTTATCTTTTTAGATCCTAGACTATATTCTAGAAAATTTAGAGTCATATCCCTTCACTCTTAACACAAATATTGACATTATGACACACGGGAAAATAAATCTATGTCTAAGTACATATCCTATTTATATTATTAATTATAATTATAATTTACTTTAACTCTAAATAAATCCACTTATGTACCACTTTCCACATGTTCATATATACTCATGATTTCTCAACTTAATGGTTACTTCTAAATTCTTATAATGATCTTCTATGATTTTTTATTTATTTATTAACACAAGGCCTTAGAACCATACCAAAAAACAAAGACTAAGGTAAATATTGAATGAATCTAAAAAGAAAATTAAGAGAGATGAACACTTAAGTGAAATTAGAAAATAATACAAAATTATAAGGGTATACCAATTCGATTATTGCCCTAATTTAACATTAATTCACATATTTTATGCTAAATACCTACGTTATTTTTCATTTAATTATTGATTTACACATTTGTCATTCCTAATCTAAATTAATTTATTGCTAAGTTATATATATATATATATATATATATATATAATTAATTAACCTAAGCAAATATTTAGAAAAGAAGTGTACTTTCTGTTAAAATTTAATATTTCAATAAATATAAATTATTATAAATATAAACATGAAATTATTTAACTATATATCATATTTAATAAATTTGTAAAGACTAATAGTGTGAATGAAAGTATAAGTTTGAATTAGGTTAGTGAAATAAATATAGTTAATTTTGATAATTAAATGTAGATTGATAATTGTAATAATTTATGAAAATTAAATTAATGGGTTAGGTGTATTTAGTTGTAGAATTGATGGTGAAAAATGAAGTTTGTAATATTGTTTTAAATCAATTTACCATTATTATGAATTTATCTATTTTGATACAGTGAATGTCTTAGAGTCTAAAGTCATTTAAGAATCTCTTGGGTCAATTCTAACTAGATCATGAACTTGATATATCATATAGGGTTGATTGAGTTACGTGAGATTGATCTAATAGAATGTGTAGTTGAAAAGATGCTCATCTTTTCCTCTAGATATCTATGTTAAAGTTAGTCTCTAGAGACATTGTTTATGATTTTTTATACTTGATTGATGAATGTGTTCTCCTAGGTCAAACTTGCTAGCAAACTAAATAAACCACATTGAGATAATATCAAAGACAACATTCAAAAACATGCAAGTGGCCTATATGATGTCAATACAAATTTAATTCCTTTATTCCCCTTTAAAATTGAAGTGTGTTGTAGTTAATACATGTGTGTGTGTGTTTAAGTATATATTGAATCTCCTTAAACATCATGGCATTATAACATATTGCATGGAACATGTGGTAGGTAGGCTCATAACAACCAATAGAAGGGGTCAAGAAAATTGGACTTGGGATTTAAGGATTATGCTTATGCTCCTAAAGAACAACTTGGATCAATACCGAGCCATGAAGAAATGATCTACAATGATAAGGTGGTGTAAATGTAATCAAATATTATATCAAACTAGGAGCCTAAGGATTCTAAGTTAATTCTAAGTGTAAGAATTCTATTCAAAATTCTAAGTCAGATTTATTTCTCTTATGTTGAATGTGTTGATTGCAGAACATTTATCGATTTCAATGTTTGCAGATCAACAAAAGAACCACCATATATACAAAGGGATACACACCTCTACAAGAGACGCGTCTCATGAGAGGACATGTCCCTTGGGCATGCGGGCTCCAAAAAAACCAAAATATTTCAGTTAACACATAAACTAATGTGTGGGCAGTAGTATATATATATTACGAATTCTAATTTTATTAAATGGAGATTTCAATTTTTATTCAAATGCAAATTTCGATCATCTCAATTTGAATAACTTATTTGACAGTATTTTATATTTAAGAGCATATCGATTAAATTTAAATGATGATGATGCATAAATGAAATCATCATTTATATCTGACCGGTGCTATCTTAAATCAACACTCCCTCTTAGCTAGGGAAGATACAAAACAAATAAGTGTTGATATCACCTTCACACATGATATCAAAGATATGATATGTTTTCTTAAATTTGTCAGGTCCCATGACATTCTTCATAACACATCTTCATTATGGTATGTGCACTAGCATCAAATCACATGATGTCTACCATAATAGTTCATGGCATATCCATGGATATAATTATCCACCATGATTATCTCTTAAGGATCATAATGATCTTCAAATGACATCAAGTCCCATGATATCCATCAAAAGTGTCCAAGAGATGCTATCATGACATGTCCACAGATATCAAGTCACATGATATCTATCATGATAGTTCAACTCATCATTGTAGAGTCATCACTTTACAATTCCACATACACATGTTCATTATTAGAAAGATTGTCACCTTTCAATAATGTACACAGAGGGGAGTAGGCCCATAAGGTCATGGATTTAGACACATGATAAAAGAGTTTACACATTAAACATCTTTATATATTATTACAACTTATAAACAATTTGAATTTCAAACATAATATCAAATTATATTTCAACCATACCAAGTTTCTTCCTGTAGTGCTCTACCTTGATTCGGGAGAGAGGTTTGGTGAGAATGTTTGTTGTTTGATCATTTGTACTAACATACTCCAACTGAATCACTTTCATTTCTACCATGTCTCCTACATAATGATAGGTGATCTCAATGTGCTTAGATCTATCATGGAAGACAAGATCTATAGAGAGTTTGATGCAACTCTGATTATCACAATGAATAATTGTAGGATTCAAGGTGTAATGCCCCGCCACACAACCTTAGAGGAAGTTTCAATTCACTACAAATGTGTACAATTTTTTTTTATAAATTGAATTAAACATACATGTTCACCTATAATTGACAACCTCCCCTAAGGCTACGTAACCGAGATTACTTAATTCCCATTAACATACATCATCTAAATTACATTGCATTAAATAACTCAAGAATGACATTCATTTAACATAAGTAAATACAAGATAAGAATAGATTAACCATCACATAATTCCATTACATAAACCATTACAAGATTGCAATCCTCATTCCCAGAATGAGTAAAAAATACATAAGTATAATAACTACAAGATCCACCTCTTACAACAAAAGGGGTAATTACAACTGATACAAGAAGAATTACAACAGTACAAGAAGAGAATAATAATATCCGCAAGTTGTCCAACGGGATGTCTCACTTCCACGAACTGAAGAACAAAGGGGGACCCAACGGTTTTGGTGCATGTTCCACCCAACCTAGTGGTACCCGAAGGCCCACCCCCCATGCTAGGAGATAGTAAAAATACAACATGGACAAGAAATCTACTACCTCTAACCAAAGGTTGACTAACTGAACAAACTGACTCAATCATTCATATGCACAATATAAATCTAACACTAACATGGTTACATTGCTTCTAGACATAATAAAATCAAGTGTGCTAAAGAAACCATACACACAACATATAATCAAGGTTATCCTAGATAGAGTGTCATCGCAAGGTGCATCATGAGATCTCCTTTGGGAATCCTTCATAGGCTCTGGTAATCCTGGTGACCTCAACCGAATCCAGGCCCTCATACTCACTCAAGCGGAATCAACTACCTTTTCTATGGACAAGCTAGTTGACCTTGCCATTCCAGGCCTTCTCACTCACCCCAAGTCTAAACAAGCCCTTGTGTCTGCGAGTGAGGTTAATTTTATCTTGGTTAATGTGAATGCATCCTAGTAATCTAAGTACTTTGCTTTAATTATCACTTCTCAAAAACACTTTCAAAGGTTACCCGGTTTACCTCTTTGGGCTCCGACCCCTAACAAAAGCCACTCTTCTAATGGATAACACACTACACAAATCTAGACTCCAAGGGTAACTCAAGTGCTACTAAACCAATTAACTCAATCTCCCTTATTTCTAGGAGGCAACAAATAAGGAAGTCCACTCCAACACTAGGAGGAAACAAACTCATAAAGCACTACCCAAGGGGAACAAACGTTAACTTAACAAGGGAATGGCCCACACATTGGAAGTCTTTACAATTGATACACAAATAACCCTTTCCCAAAATAATCAAAATAAGGAAACATATATTAACAATAAGCAAGGACAAGAAATCATGCTATCTTTGGATATATTAAATCCATTTCCTAACTAACACTTTTCAGTAAATAATCAATTACTTAAATCAAATAAACAATAAACTAAAATCATTACCTTTACTTTTATAAAGAAAGGATAAATCTTGAAATAACAAAACAAGATATCAAATTTGCATTTGAATCAAATATACTCATGGAAGAAATGTCTCTTTCAAAATTCTTAACTATCTCATCTAATTCTTTCCAATTCACAATTTAAATAATAATTACCAACACTTAATCATGCACATAATTTGATATATAAATATAAATAACAAACCGACTATGATCTATATATATTTAATTTAATACAACCAATCATGTCAACCCCATTTGACTAAACCAAATTTCATAATTCTGGAAAACAACACAGAATAACAAAAGTAACTCATTATCATATTCCTATATAAATATATATAATTATTTATATATATATACACTGTATATATATATTATATATACATATATTATATTTACACATAATATATTAATTAATAAATCTTGACACTCAATATACCTTTACATATATATATATATATTTATATATTCATTAAATATATAACAACATATCTGCAATATATATATATATATATATATATATATATATATATATATTATTATCCAATATATATACAGTAACGAATCTCACTAAAACCAAAATTCGCATTAAAAGAATTTATAAAAAAATATTGAAACAAAAAATAAAATTTATAAAAAATAACTATTAAAACTTTAACTAAAGTTTATAAAAAAAAAAACTTATAAACAAAAAAAATTTAAATGAAGTGACAGGGGCCGGACGGACATACCGTCAGTACCCCTGCCGCTCCTTGCAAAAGCTCGTACCCTCGCCGCCTGTACCATGTACAGGGGTGGGTATACATAAGGGAGGCCGCACCTCCCATGGGGAGTGCGTCCCACAAGAGGTGGGCACACTACCCATGGCAGGTGCGTCCTGCCCTTGGAAACCATGGCAGTGGGGGTTTGACCTCCCCGTTGGCCACCAACAACTTTATTTAAATTTTTTTTTTTAAAAAAAAATTTAAAATAAAATTTGATCTCCTAAATCTTATCACGGATTTCGACGAAATCCGTTTCCTAATCACGCCGTATGGCGTTTAGCAAAAGAGTAATAATATAAATAAATATGTATTTTTATATATTATTTGTGCATACACATAATATATAAAAATATGTATATATAAATATTTTTTCAGAATTTTTTATTTGACTGGTAAACTATAGAAAGTTTTAAAAAAACACAGTCACACAAAATTAAATTAAATTTTCCCAGAATGTTCTGCAAAACTATATATATTCAAAAAAAAAAATTGTTTTATTAATATCATCCTTTTAAATTCCCAAGAACAATTACCACCATTAGGAAGAATTAAAAAAATGGATCTTAATGATACAATGGAAATTTCTTACAAAGGTTTGTTTTAATACAAATCATAACATTTTCAAATAGGGTGAGATATTTGCACTACAATCCTAAATGTTTAAAACTCAACCAATGTTTAATTTAAACAATGAGCCTACGTTTCTCGTTTATTGTTTGAAACCCTAAAAAAGTTTTAAACATTTTTCTTTCTTTTTAAAACTGGGTAAATCTAAAACTAGATTCAATCAACGATTTCCAATTCACAAATGATTTCAACAATAGGTTTAAAAAAAACAATTTAATATGAAATGAACGAACAAGACAAAAAAAACTTGGAATCCAAAGCTGTAGAAGAAGATGAATATCTTATGCAAGCTTCCTCCCGAGAATTCCTGAAATTTCTTCAAACGTGCAACGGATCCAATCCAAGAACTTCGATAATTGCAAACAAATAATTCTCCAAACAAACTCTACAATCCAAAATTGCTTCCAATCCTTTTTTTTTTAATCCAATGCATACAATTCACATATATCCAAAAATATCTTACACAACCCTAATTTTCAAATGCATGCAAATTGAAAATAGATATTTATTTCCTTTTTCCATTTTCGAAAACCCCAAATTGATTTTAAAATGCAATTTCACTTTTCTTTCAATTCTTTTAATTTAATTTAATTTAATTTATTTCAATAAGCTCTATTAATTAATTTTAATTATTTAATAATTAAATTCAACCTTTTCCAAGATTAATTTAATTAAATACAATTTCATCATCAACATAAATATTTCATCTAAGCATAAATTTCACTTAATATTAAAATAACCTCTACTTTCAACAATACAATAATTCTAGAATATTGATTAAATAATAAAGCATCCAACATAATCAAATAACATTAATAAGGAAAAACATGACTCAACAATCAAGACTAACGACACACTAAGGCTAGGGCGTAGACCTGACACATGTTACCTAGCTACTATCTCCCTTTCAACTTAACCGTTGGATCAACACGCTCAAACCTGTGAGACCAGGTGGAGTCGATGTCATGTACTTGCAACCTGAAACCAAGTAAACAACATAATACAATATATCCAGTATATAATACACACCGTGAAGAAGAAATCACAGATTCGTAGGGTGCTCATAAGCGAGTAATGTGAAACCGTCCTCTTCACCAATACACTCATCAAAGACTGACATTACATCATAATCATAATTCACGTAATACAATATCTCAAGCTAACTCTACTAACATCAATAATCCATAATGCATGTGAAACAATAGTCAGATAATCCACATCACACAATAATCAATGTCGCTCAATAGTAGTGATCAAAACACAAACAACAAGGTGTGTCTAGTATAATAGTAGCTGCATCCCAAACATAGCATAAAGAAAACACACAAGAAGCAAAACGAAGGGGTATTACACAAGGGCTCACCAAAGAGTCCCACAAGCAACTTACCAATCTGAACTGCTTCTCTTGCCCCCATAGAGGCTGCAATCTATTCAACTTATGTTGAGCTCTGTGCTACTGAAGATCATTTTCTGCAAATCTAGGATATCATAGTCGATCCTAAACTGAAGCAACATCCTGATTGGATTTTCCAATTGGTTACACTTCCAGCCCAATCTGAATCAGAGTATCCATGTAGATCTAGTTGGTCATTTTTGTAAAGAAGACCATACCCAATAGTGCCTTGAAGATATCTCAAAATATGTTTCACAACCATAAGGTTAATTTCCTTTGGCTCACACATGAACTGGATGAGAGCATTCACTGCATAGAAAATATTAGGTCTGGTGCTAACCAGATACATCAAGGATCCAATCATTTATCTATATAGGGTTGGATCTGCACACTTGGATTATGTTGCCGCTTCTTTCAGTTTGTGAAGGTTAGTTTCCATAGGTGTAGACATGGGTCTATAGTCCAACATTCCAAATCTCTTTAGAATATCAATAGTATACTTTCCTTGGTTTAGTATAATGCCCTCTGATTTCTGCCATACTTCCAAACCTAGGAAGTAGTGTAGAATGCCCAAGTCTTTCATGTCAAATTCGGAAGTTAGATCCTTCTTTCCTTGAGCAATGAGGTGATCTTCTCCTATTATCAACAACTCATCAACATATAAAATAATTATTAACATATCACCTTTGATTACCTTGAAGTAGAGATTAGAGTCTGCATCATTCTTGGAAAATTGTAGTCCCAAGAGATAGTTGTCAATTCTTTCATACCAGAACCTAGGAGTCTGTTTAAGTCCATAGAGGGCTTTCTTTAGTCTACACACATGTGAGTTAGGTTTATGTATCACAAAACCTTCAGGCTATTCCAGATAGACTTCCTCTTCAATGGTTCTATTTAGGAAGGCAGTTTTCACATCCATTTGATGGATCTTATAGCCTTTATTTGCAACAATGGCTAACATTGCTCTCACAGATGTGTAACAGGCAACAGGTGCAAATGTTTCCTCATAACAAATGCCTTCCTTTTGAGAAAAACCTCTTGCCACAAAACGTGCCTTATATTTTTCTATACTACCATCAGCAACATGCCTATTTTGAAGAGCCATTCGGAAGAGACAACAAATTTCTCTTTCGGTCTAGGCACTATATCCCATACATAATTCTTTAAAATGGACTGATATTCCTCTATCATTGCATCCTTCCATGCTTGATGTCTGAAGGCTTCTGTAACACTGACAGGTTCTGAATTTATGATGTTGTTGATTAGAGAAACATAGCTAGAAAACCGTTTGGGTCTTTTACTTTCCCTAAATGTTCCTTTGGGTGTTGCATGATTCTCAGCTTCTTTGATCATCTTTCTAGCCCAAAGTGGCCTCTTTTTGCCATTGTCATTTGTATTCTCATCTGAAGTAGATAGAAGTTCATTTGGAATTTCCTCAGGATACTCCCTCTGAATCTCAGGAGCAGGTTCCATTTCAAGTACTCTAGGGGAATAGGTTTCTATCTCACTATAACTTCTTGCCCTTTTGAATGCAATGTCTTCTTCAAAGATGACATCTTTGCTCAATTCAATTTGTTTATGCTTGGGTATGAAAATCCTGTAGGCTTTGGAGGTTTGACTATATCCCACAAATATCCCTTTCTTTTTGGAAGGTTCTATTTTGAATCTCTTCTCTTTGGGTACATGAATATAGATAGGGCAACCAAAAATCCTAAAGTGACTAATATCAGGTTTTAAGTCGGTAAAGGATTCTTCAGGAGTTTTTCTATCTAGATGAGAATGAGGACATCTATTTTTAATGTAGACAACAGTTCTAGAGGCTTCTGCCCAGAAAGAAGTTTCAATGTTCTGGTCAAGCAACATTGCTTTAGCAGCTTCTACAATGGTTCTATTTTTCCTTTTAGCAACCCCATTTTGTTGAGGGTTGTAGGAAACTATGAACTCCCTCTTAATTCCAACACTCATGCAAAATTCCTTAAAAATTTTAGAGGTGTATTCTTTCCCATTGCCTGTCCTCAAGATTTTTATTTTCTTCCCAGAGAATTTTTCACTAAGGGCTTTGAACTCCTTGAACCTTTTAAGGATTTCTATTGAATCTTTACACTTAAGGAAATAAATCCAGGTTTTCCTAGAGAAGTCATCTATGAATATGACATAGTATAGAAATCCTGCCTTGGAAGATACAAAGATGGGTCCACATAAATCAAAGTGAACTAGTTCTAACACATTTTGGGTTTTACTCAAGCTATTGTGAAAGGATCCCTTTGTATTCTTTCCTAGGGCACAACCTTTACAAGTTCCTTCATGAGATGGTTTTAACTTAGGTAAGCCTGTTACAAGTTTTTCCACAAAAGGTAGGGCATGGAAATGAAGGTGTCCTAATCTTCTATGCCAAATTTCATTTGAATCAAAAGTGTCAATGGTAAGGGCTTGCTTAACCTCATTGCATAGATTGTAAATATACCCTTGTCTTATACCTATGATTTGGGCTTTCTTGATAGTTGAGTTCTTAGGCCATGCTAGAACTTTCCCATCCATAAAGGTAACTCTATATCCATTGTCTTCAAGGACAAAGATGGATATCAGATTCCTCTTTATTCCAAGTACAAATAAGACTCCAGTGAGTTGAAGAGAAAGACCATATTTCAATTTTATGGACCAAGTTCCAACCACTTTTACAGGGTGTGCATAATCATCCCCAATGGTTACTTCTTCATCAGTCTTTTTAGTCACAGTGTCTAGGTGTTCTCTGAACCCTATGATATGTCTATAGGAACCACTATTAATTACCCAGTTGTGGGTGTTGTTACATACTTGACTAGATAAGGCTGAATAGAACACAAAGTTCTCAGATTCATGATCTGAATTTGAATTTCCTACTTTAGCAAAAGATGCTTGTTGTTTTGATCTATCAAGGCACTTCATTGCATAGTGGCCATATTGATGACATCTAAAACATTGTACTTGAGAGATGTCTTCCTTTTTAGAAGATCCCTTTCCATTGGAATTTCTCTTTCTTTTAAAAGATCCTCTCTTGTAGGAGTTTTTCTTATTCCTTTTATTAGATGTTGTGTTGAGCTCATGAATGTCTTCATCCATGTTCTTCTGTTTATTTTCTTTTGTTGAGATTCTTGTTTCCTCTTGAAGGCAGTCTGTTCTTAGCCTATCAAACTTGGGGAGTTTAGATCTCACACTTATTCCTTGAACAAATGACTCCCATGAGTTTGGTAGCCTCCTAGTGCAATTAGAGTCAACTCTTTTCTATCAATCTGATATCCAATTGTGGATAATTGATCCCTTAGTTCAATGATGCTCATGAAGTATGCATTAATAGTTTCTCATTTGTTTATTTGGACATATTTGATTTGCCTCTTTAATGCAAGAGTCCTACTGGTATTGTTGATCTCATAGGTGCTCTCAAGAGATTTGAACATTTGATATGCAGTTTCATGTTTTTCTAGGATGGGCACTATATGATCCCTAACTGCATCTACTAAGATTTTCATGGCCTTTTCATTGTTTTCAATCCATTGAGTTTTCTCAAGATCAGCCTTTGATTCCTTTTTGTTTTCTCTCACAAGTGAGTCTAATTTATTCTCTTTAAGAATCATCATGATTCTAAATTTCCATGATGTGAAGTTGTTTGCTCCTACAAGACGATCTTCAAATCTGATCACACTTGACATTATGAAGAATGTGATTTGAATTCGATTTTTAAAAAATACAAATTTTTCTTAAGCAATCTTATATCTAGATTTGATTTGGATTCACTCAACTTGGCTCTGATACCATGTAAATGTAATCAAATATTCTATCAAACTAGGAGCCTAAGGATTCTAGGATAATTCTAAGTGTATCAATTCTATTCAAAATTCTAAGTCAGATTTATTTCTCTTATGCTGAATGTGTTGATTAAAGAACATTTATCAATTTTAATGTTTGCAGATCAACAAAAGAACCACCATATATACAAAGGGAGACACACCTCTACAAGAGACGCGTCTCATGAGAGGACGTGTCCCTTGGGCACGCGGGCTCCAAACAAACCGAAATATTTCGGTTAACACATAAACTAATGTGTGGGTAGTAGTATATATATAATACGAATTCTGATTTTATTAAATGCAGATTTTGATTTTTATTCAAATGCAAATTTCGATCATCTCAATTTGAATAAATTATTTGAAGGTATTTTATATTTAAGAGAAGATCGGTTAAATATAAATGATGATGATGCATAAATGCAATCATCATTTATATCTTACCGATGCTATCTTAAATCAATAGGTGGTGATCCTAGAGTGGGGAATAAATGTATGAAAATAAGTATTAACAAGGATGAAATAGGGATAAGTAGATAAAAAATACATGGAAGTATGTGCAAAAAGGTAGAATGGAAATGGATAGGGATTAGGCCATGAACTAAAGACATGAATATGCCACTTATCAATATATTGTTGCACTAAAACATTCTCATCAAGGTGGGTATAAATGGGAAATGGTATGGATATAGAAACAACTAATATCTTAGTGAAAAGTGAGTTAATAATTAATTGACTAATGTGGATGGTAACTTGTTTATATATCACAACCAAATCAACTTAATATCAAAGTTTGATACTAATCATCCCTATCAATTAAATTTTTTGTTGATAGTTGTAAATTTTCATTACCTATCATTCTACCTTTAAACAAACATAAAACCCTTTATGAAGTCATTTTTTATTCCAAAAATTATTTGAAGCACTGAATTTACAAAGTAAAATTAGTAGTATCACATCACATGATTAAAAACGCTATAAAAATTTGATTCACTAATATAAAGTCATTTACAAAATTCTTAGTTGTACCTTCTTTACCACTAATAAGTTGTTAGAAACAATATGCAATTTAACTCATTGTGAAGAAAATAAATGAAACAATCTATTAAATAAAATTTTGAATATTAAATTTTGTATCAATACCAAGATTATGTGCTTTTTATGGATTTCAAATGACAATATTTCAACATAGTGTGTTTGGGTATGACAAAGTGTAGGTAAAACACAATGTATTTTGAAGCATGCAATTTGTTATTGTAGGTAGTGTGTGCAATTTGAAGTATGTACTATGAAGGCTAAACCCCTATGCCATAATGTGCAAGTTAAAAATCAAAGAATATTTTGACACCTCAAATTTCTTATAATACATTCATAACTGTCACTATGTTTTATAACTTGACCCAACTAAGCCCATAAAAAAGACACTAAATTGCTACTTAAAACATTGACCAAATAACCATACAACAAAGTTCCTATAGGAATCACCACTGACATAATAAATAAATGATGAAACCAACATAAATTACTCCTATATAACAAGCATACATCACACTATTGATGAAATGACTACTCATATAAATATAATTGCAGTCCCTCCAATTGCCAAAAAGTCTTGAGTGGTTGCTTTGATTGATTACTATGCTTCCCTTAAATTCTATCATCCTTTTTGTTCAGTTGTCTTTGTTGTTCAATTCCTAGGATTAATACTAAAATCTCTAAAGAGATGATTCACAATTACCCAACATATATGTACAAGTCTTCACTTTAATTTGGATAATATACTGAGGAAAAAAAATAGCTTTTTGTGATTAAAGAGTGCACAGAATAATCATGAAACTAGGGCTTTGGAATTCATTGATGCAAGATAAGAGCACAAATAATATTTTGAAACAATGTATGTGAGGAATCTATTATACATATACAATTCTTCAAATGTTTTGTTAAGTGAAAATTGCATGCTTGTTTACATTGGAGACTAAACACAATATTTACAAGGGCTCTACTAGTGCCACCCAACTGCTCTGCCAGACCAATGTGAGCCAAGGCAGGAATAACTAGTTGACATTAGTAGTGACCATCCAGAAATTACATAAATTCAACCATCAACATTGTAATTAGATTGCTAGCAAAACCCAAATGTTATCCAAGTATAATTTAACATATAACTTATGCACATAAGAGTTTAAATTGACTGGACACAAAAAAAACCATAGAGATGCTTTCAGAAGATCTCAGAAGAGTTTAAATTGACTAGACACAAAACAAACCATAGAGATGCTCTCAGAAGATCTCAGAAATAATTGAATCTTATGACACAACATTTGCCTTTCCTTTGGTAGGCTCTATGAGAGCTATATCCCCATGAATACAAATAAAGGGGTTCAATCTATGGCCAAGCTACTTATAACATTATTTTTACCGCAAACAGGGGCATATGTGCATCACCAAACAGGCTATTGGATGTTGCCAACCCTCTACGACCAAATTAGTGAGCATACAAGCTCTAGTTAACTTGAATTTGTCATCCACTAATCTCTTTGGCGACATTCCATCTGCATTTGATAGTCTGTTGTCCCTTGTATTAAACATCTCCAATGATAAGCTCACCGGATGCATACCCAAGTCATTGTTCACATCCTCCAGTTTCATGGGGGATCATTTTGCCATAAAAAGACAAAAGAAAGATAAAATGATTCCAATAAAAATATGTACAAATAGACATCATACTCAACTTCAACTCTAACTTCACAAGTCCAAAAGAAGATAGTTGAATGACATTTATAGAAGGTTAATGTATACAAAAAGATCGGGTTTAGGTGAATTCATCATCAACAATTCACCGTCAGCAATTCACCACCAGCAATTCATGACTGTGACATATTCATCCCATATACAATTCATCGTCGTGGTATACTCACTGTGTATACCGTTTTTATGCGTTAAATAAAATCTTTGTACTTTTTCTTTTTTATATGTTCTTGACCACTTAAATATTGAAAAATATAAATGTGACAAATATACCACAATGATGAATTGATAGAAGTGAACTGTATGCAGGATAAATATATCACAATGATGAATTGCTGTGATGAATTAATGATAGTGAATTGCACTAGCAGCTCTCATCCCCGATCTAAACATATCAATACACACGCACCATGAATGAAAAAAAAGGGGTTTGGGTTGATTGGCTTTTTCTTTTTGTTTTTTTCCTATTCTAAGGCAAGATCCTATGCAAAAAAATTGGTAATGTACAGAGGTCCCAAGATCATCTTCTGCTTCTGCTCCAACGTCAACTTCTGAGAAAAGCATGCTGTTGCTTTTTATATGGAAAACCCCCTTTTTAGCGGGCTTCAAAATTAAGCGGTCTGGCTTAGGATTTGTCTTTGCTCTGTGTCAGTATTAAAAGCACAGTACAAGTCCGATGGATCATCTTTTGTTTTTAAGCTCGTCTCTTGTTTGCATGCCGAGCTGCGTAGTGTGTGTGCAGACTCAAAATCCACGTGCTCCGCTCGTTTTTCGAATCGCAAAATTTAGTCTCTGGGTAAATTTGGATCAGTTTAGCAGGGTCCTGCGATTTGTGTGGCATCCATTGAAGTGCAATTATCCTCTGCGATTCATGTGGCGTCCATTGAAGTGCCTAGCAAGCCATTCTTTTTGATACCATTGCATACGGCCCATCATACGCGAATTTGCACGTACTGTAAGTACCATCTGCTATTTCAGCTGACCATTACTAGCTTAAACATGGCCAACCATTTCAAAGAAAACTCTGAGAGGAATGGTACTACTACAGTTACTAACTGTGACAAAAATCGTACAATATAGTTTTATTTTCTGTTCACCGTGGTTTTCACTCCTAAAGTCCATATTCTCTATTTGGTAGAAACTCAGAAACTTGTTTTTTTTTGTTTGAATCTGATTTCTGGATTTGATGGATTTGATTATGGCAATGTTTTTTCATCAACGTCTCAAATCAGGATGAAGGAGTGCTGAAAGATAAGAATGATAAGTAGCAGACCCAACAAGAGCTAAAAAGAGAGAGGGAGGGAGAAAGGGGGCACAAAGTTAAGACAAATAAGGAAAAAGACAAAGAAAAATAAGAGGAAACAATAAAAAACAAAACAAAAAATAAAAATTTAATAGTAATAATAATAAAATTCCTCAAACAATATAACAATAAAAGCTAATAATAACTTATTATTAATAATAGTTTGTTAAACAACAAACTATTAAGAATAAATATAGTCATAATAGTTATAGTCATTTGACTATTAAGAACAAAAATAGTCAAAATTTAAAACCATAATAGTTAGATTCTGTTAAGACAAATAATAGTCATAATAGTCATACCCTATTAGTATTAAATTAATCAATACCTATAACTAGGTATTAATAAAAGTTTGTTATATTATTAATAGTCATACACTATTAAGACAAATAAAGTCTTAATAGTCAAACACTATTAAGACTAATAATAGTCATAATAGTAAAACACTATTAAGACTAATAATAGTCTTAATGGTCACCAACTATTAGGCATAAAATTGTCTTAATAGTAAAAAACTATTAAGACTAATACGGGCAAAACTAAATATGAAAAATAACAATCAAAACAAATTAAAAAGAAAATCCACTAAAACAAGAACCAAAAGAAAAGTAGGTTAAAGACAAGAAATACAAAAGGCTAAGGAAGACACAAATGAGAGCAAAAGAAAAATTTAAGAAGCTTAAAAAGCAAAAGAATATAATAGTCTTAAGACTAAAATATAATAGTCTTAAAACTAAACTATTAAGACAAGAAATAGTCTTAATAGTCAAATACTATTAAGACCGATAATAGTCGTAATAGTCCAACACAATTAAGACTAAAAAAGTCTAATAGTCAAACACTATTAAGACTAATAATAGTCATAATAGTAAAAAAACTATTAAGACTAAAGATAGTCTAAATGGACACCAACTAATAGGACTAAAAATAGTCTTAATAGTCAAAAACAAATAAGACAAAAATGAGCAACACTAAATATAAAAAATAACAATCAAGCGGATTAAAAAGAAAATCAACCATAAGATAAATAGGATAAAGCCAAGAAATACAAAAGGCTAAGGAAGACAATATTAAAAGCAAAAGAAATTTTAAGAAGCTTTAAAAGAAAAAGAATAAAATAAGAAGATTAAAATAAACTAAACGAAATAGCCCAAAAATACAGATAATAAAGAAAAAAGTAAAGTTAGAAAATAAATAAATAAGGCCAAATACTAAGGAATAAATTAAAGAAAAAGCCAGACAAAAAACAAGAGGAAGGAGAGGTACGACACTAAAGGAGGAAAAATTAGGCTAAGGAAGGAGAGGACAGAGAGGACTCAAGAGGGGTGAGGGTGGCGGTTTCTTAGATTGGAAAGCAAAGGTTGCCAGGAGAGCCTAAGACTCCAACCCTCATCACAATTGAGGTTGGTGGGATAATTACTAATCTCAATGGCTTCCTTGAGTTTCCTTTTGAAGAAATTTTCTTCTATGCACAAAACTTGAAAGTCTTCTAAGCAAATGTGGTGTTTGGTTAATGAGGAGTGCTCAACAAGAGCTGACTTGAGGATCCGCTCTTACTTAATGTCAGCACTATGCTCCTTAATTCTAGTGCTAAAAAAGCGACCGGTTTCTCCTATATAGGGGGTACTACAAGAGCACAATACCTTGTAAACTCCTGAGTCAAGAAGAATGTTCTTTGTGTCCTTGAGAGGAGGGATGAGGTTTCTCACTATAGAAATGGGCTTAAAGGCACACCAAAGACCTTTCTTGAGAAGGATCTTGGAAATTTTGTGGGAGATACCTTCAATGAAGGGAATGGAGACACAATGGGGGAGATTTGGTTTGGAGGCATCACGATTGGAGAGGAAAGAAGTCTTGGTTTGGTTGAGGGCTTTAGAGATTTGCTTGCTAGTGAAACCATTCAAGCTGAAAACCTTGCGAAGATGAGCCAATTCTTGGTTTAAGTTATCCTCATCACAAATCCGATATGCTCTCATGGCAAGGGTTTTAAGGACACCAATTTTTTGGTTGGGATGATGGTGAGATGAGGGGTGGAGGTAAAGGTCGGTATGGGTAACTTTTCGAAAGACACGACGGCCTAAGGACCCATTAGATTTTTTAATGAGCAAGACATCGAGGAAAGGAAGTTGGTCATCAACTTCGAGCTCCTTGGTAAAGGAGATGCTTTGGGCTATTTTGTTGAGATGGGAGTGGAAATCTTCTAACTTGTCAAGACCATGTGGCCAACAGACATTGGTGTCATCCACATATTGTTTCCACCATTTTGGTTTCAGAGGGTAAGAAGAAAGGGTAATGCCCTCAAAATGCTCCATGTAAAGGTTCACAATGACCAGAGAAAGAGGAGAACCCATTGCAACGCCATCCACTTGTTCATAGATGACACCTTGGAAAGAGAAAAACGTGGATTTGAGGCATAATTCAACCAGGCTAGCAATCTCATCATTTGATTTTCGCCTAACAATCTCAATGGAGTCGAGAATGGGGACCTTGGTGAAGAGAGAGACAACATCGAAGCTCACTAAGAGATTATCCCTATCTAGGTGGACATCCTTTATAAATTGGACAAATTGGGAGGAATCCTTGATGTAGGATTCAGAATTAACCACAAGCGGGGCAATTAATTTAGCAAGAAAGGAAGCTAAATTGTAAGTGGGTGAACCAATGGTGTCAACAATAGGCCTCAAAGGAACACCAAATTTGTGGATTTTAGGGACTCCATAAATGCGAGGAGTCACCTCCTTGGAAGGAACCAAGCGCTTTTTTGTGGCATGATCAAATGATGAGCAAGACACCATAGATTTAACTTTTCTTAAAAATTTTGAGCAAGGGTTGCGAGAGAGAGATTTATAGCTTTGCTCATTCGAAAGAAGAGCAAGCATTTTAGAAGTATAGTCATGTTTATTCATGATGACCATTGCGTTGCCCTCGTCATCTTTTCTAATGATTATATCATGTTATTACACAAAAAATTGTTGAAGGCAATAATCTCAACTTTGGGAACGTTACACTTAGGAGGTTTGGCATGACAGAGGGCCACAACACAATCTTGCCTAACTTCTTTAGCAATGCAGGAGGGAAGAGAGTGAACAACATTCTCAACTTCAATGAGGAAGTCTTTGTGAGGAATGGTGCGAGGGGAAAGGGCAAAGCCAAGACGTCTATTAAGAAACTTTAAGGCATGGGATTTAATAGGGCATTAGAAAGGTTCACAACTAATTTGAATTCCCAATCAGAAATCATAGAAGGAGGCAGATTCGCAGAACAAGGGAGAGATGAGGAGATGACAAAAGTATGGTTAAAAGATGGTTTGACCGGGAGGGGAGAAGATCGAGGAGAAGAAAGGTCGAATGGAATACCATCAGGAGAGTAGGTAGAGTAGTTGCTAAGAATAGAAGCCTCCTCAAAGGACACACGAGAAGATGAAGAGGAGTTCAAGTGGGAGCACTTATCATTATCTTTCAGCACTCCTTCATCTTGATGATGAATCACGTAGTGTGATTCGAAACATTGATGGAAAAAAATTGACACAATCAAATCCAGAAATCAGATTCAAACAAGCAAGATGGATTGTGGAAACTTGATATCTTTAATTGATTTTTTTTACTAAGCATAATAATGGATTACATAATACTGGTAACTGTTAAAAACCTGCATTAAAGGATGTGTAGTTCTCTTAGACTGGGTCTGGTATTGTATAGACTTGTTCATTTGCTTGTAATTTTTTTTGGCTATCTGATTGTTGTTGTTTTGTCTCTATCTGATTTGTGTGTTCTATCTTTTGTAAAACTCATTTTGAGTGTCTTACACCATTCCGATTTCAGTGCATTGTGCTTATTTTTTTAAATTATGAAAATAGATCATAGATGTTTCAAGTAGAAGACTATGTATGATTCATAACAAGTTGAGACTATCGTTGTTTAACAGTTTTTTGGATTCGATTGTGTGATAATTTTTTTGCATAACGTTTCCGATCACACTTTGTGATCCATCATTAGGATGAAGAAGAGACCACAATTTTTTTTCATATTTTTCCTCCTTAATGCTCTCTTCTTCATCTTGATGATGGATCACGAAGTGTGATCTCAAACATTGATGCAAAAAATGATCACACAATCGAATCCAGAAATATGTTAAGCAACTATCAATATGGATTGTGGAATCTTGCTATCATTAAATTGAGACTACTTGAAATAAGAATAAGAAGACTAATGACTTATTGATTTCAAAATTTTATTATCAAGTTTAAATATTTGAATTCCATTATTTAATTCTTTATAGAATGACGAACAATAATAAAAATATGAACTATTTCAAAATTTTATTAACTTATATACTAAGTTTAAATACTTGAATTCCATTATTTATTTCTTTATAAAATGAGGAATAATAATAAAAATGTGACAATTAATACAACTTAAAATTTCAATTACAATAAAGTTTAGTGATTAATGTCTCTTTAAAAACATTAACACAATATTGACAATTAATATGCTTTATTAAAAATAATTTTAGTGCAATCTATAGTGCAAAGATGTACATAATAAAGGATGCAGCATAATAATTCAGAAATTGAGGTGAAGCCATTTGCAGAGATTGAACAACCTTTTCTTTGAAGCTTTTAATTGAATAAATCGATTGTGAGTAGTACTGCCACAACAATCCAGTGTGTGACTTTGTAGGTTATATTATTGTGACATGTGCAAAAAATAAGTGTTGTAAAAAATGGCTAACTACTATTTCCTAGTAAGGGAGGAAACAGTACAGGTGCCAAATCTTGAAGATAGAAATGTATGGAGATTAGTTGACCTTAATGAAATTCACCAATGAATTTAAGATATCTCACCGTTATAAGAACTAATTATATACTGCAAATAGTATTTGCAGGTACTCTAATTACTAATAGATAGTTGATAGGTAGTTGTTTCCTTATCTGCAGTTTCAGCCGACCATTAATAGCTTTAACATAGCCAACCGTTGCTAGAAAAACTCTGAAAGCAATGGTACCACTACAATTATTAAATGTGACAAAAATCGTACAATATAGTTTTATTTTCTGTTCAGCATGGTGTTAACTCCCGAAGTCTCTATCTGGTAGAAACTCAGATGAAAAAAACATTGATATTTATTTTTATTGTATTAAGCATAATAATGGATTACATAATATTAGTAACTTTCAAAGACATGCATTAACAGTCAATAAACATGATTGAAATAATGGCTCTTCGAATCTCTATATTACGTAGCACTCAACAAAATGAAGTTAAGTAAAATCACAAAATCAACTACAGTAAAGTTTCCAATAGTTCCGCCACATTGGAGAGAGCATGGAGGCCTGGAGCTCACAACAATTCAATCTTATTCTGACTTGTACAAAAGATAAGTGCTGTGATATGACTAACAAACTATTTTCTAATAAGGGATGAAACAGTACAGGTGACAAATCTTGAAGGTGGAAATGAATGGAATCGTGCTTCAGCTCTCTGCTGGAACCTCCTAAATAGAGCGTCTGCACACTTGATGCCTATGTGGGCCTCAACTAAACACCCTAGAAAACTTGTAACCAGATTTACCTTATTCTTTGCAAACATAGCTGGATCTTTTATCAACTCTTCAAATTCCTCCTCAGACATGCTTGGCACCCCTTCACACACTTCCACTCGCTCAATATCAAAACTACCACTTTTATCTACTGCTTCTCTCAACTCAACTGCATTTGGGAAATACCATGGAAGATTGAACATGTCTCTCAAATCATGGCTGATAATGCCCTGCATATCAATAAAGCTATATTAATCACCACTGCTATCACAATTTATCAAAACATTATACTATTAATAAGGTGGGTAAGTAGAATCTATGCCTCTGTGACAAGATCATCCCATGCATCTTCAAAGTCCTGACCACAAAGTTCACTCCCCATTGAAACTTGTTGTGCAGGGTGGGAAGTGTCTGGCCTTCCCATCAAGCACAAAAACAGTACACCTCCTGCTGCCATCTCCTCTGCTCTGCATTTCATGAAAGCTGTGAGATCTTTCTGAGATTGTTTGGCATAAATATCTGCAATCTCCTGCCTGCCTCTATTGATCCACAGTCTTCCTCTGTTGTAAGAGGGGGAATCTTTATGCAGAACAGCCTCAGGCACCTACAACAACAATCATAATAAACACTTGCCTTACAAGAATGGCTCATGCCACAAGAATCCAAGGACCCATAAAAAAATGTCAATGGTAGCACAAACTTTTCATTAGTTTATAACATGCAGACCTCAAAAGAATTGCACCCACATGAAAAAAACATCAAAGAGTGGCTACCTGTGAAATCCAATGGAGGGCCATAAATGAGAAGCATAAATGAATGGTTGAGGTGGGAAAAAGGACATGGTAGAAGGATCCAGGCACCCCAGCAACAAAATATGGTCGATTAGGTTGTTCCATTAGATTGAACAGCCCATTGAAATCATTGGATGGCAAATCTGAGAAGAAAGCTTGGAACTCTGGCACGGCTGTTCCATTACAGAGATTTCTCAGTGTCCTCACAACAAAATCCATGTGTAATATGGTGTTGTGACCAGTAGCGCACCCAAGATCTGCAATTCTAAGAGGCCCTTCCTTGGGGAATGTGAGTTTCTCAGTGGCTGCCTGAAACAATGGTTGCAGTACATGGAAAACGTACCTCTGTCTTGTAGAGTTTGTTGCATAACTTGCATTACCGTTACCTGGATACATATGGAGAACTTCATGTTGTTGGGAAAAAGAATTCATATTCTCTTTCTCACCAGGCTTGGCCTCATGGTCAATGCCACCATTCTCCATTGTAGGCAACACTAGCGCAGAATAATCTCTTTGTTTTACTTATAAAAGATAATACAACTGGAAGTAGCTCAAGAATGTTAGAGCTATTTATAGGACAATAGCTTTAGCATAGCCAGTAGTCGATTTTATTTTCGACTAATGAAGTTAGTTTAGCCATTCAAAATGGAAACGCTGTTCTGACCATAGGATATCCATAATGTTAGGGTCATACCCGAACATTCATGAAGAGGAGAGAAAATTGACCAATATGCACCCTTAGTTTAGGTTCTTGGGGATCATAACCTAATTTGCATTATTTACGGCCACAAAATCACATTCACCAAACCTAAAATGTTAAGTGGTCATGTGCAATTAAATTCACAACTTGTTTTGCATGTGATGATTGTCACTAAAATTTGGGTTATTGGGGGACCATAACTTTAGTTTGCATTATTTACAGCCACAAATATTTGTGACTACAATATCACATTCGTCAAACTTAAAATGTTAGTGGTCATGTGCAATTAATTTCACAACTAGTTTTTGCATGTGATGAGTGTCACTAAAATTCACAAGAGATGCAATTGAAGTCAATGAAAATAAGTACACAAGAAAATAACAATTTAAAGCTGGGAATTAAATGCATAAGAAAATAACAATCTAAAACTACAATTTCTAAATGGGACCACTTTCTTAAGACAAGAAGATAACAAACTTTTCAAACCTATCTTTTAAAAAGGTTTTGGATGATAAAAAATTTAATAATTGTAACCTATAATTTATAAGAAATGTTATTGAAGTTAAGAAAATTAAATATGTTAGATTATAACATTCTAAAATTATACAATTGCAAATCAAAAGTTATAAGAGGTACTATTTTCTTAATAAAAATGAGAAGATAGTGAATTTTAGAAGTATTATATATTAAATATTTTTAGTTTAAAATTATAGATGTTTTATAGGGATCACATCCCCACAATAAATCATAATACAAAATTTTGTAAAAGAAAACTATTACTACAATCAATCTATACATTTCACAACAAACACTACAAAATGACAAGTCATAATAGGCTTCACTTCCCATAGATCAAAAATTACACTAGCAATAACAAGAAAATACCCATACACATAAAAAAAGATATAGATCATAGCCCATAAAAAAAATAGAACCTAATGTGACATCAAAAAGAATAAAAACCTAATACCACAATAACATAGAAAAACCATCGACTACCACCCTAATAGCTACCATCAATTATAAAAAATGACGACATGATCTATAATTATTCTACTCCCAAATAATCCATATCAACATCCCCAGGAAAATCCTTCTATCACTTATATACCCTAGATGGAACTCTTGAACTAGAGACATTAACCAACTCAACCAACAAAATTTGAGGCCTTGTTATATTCTTTAACCCTACAATCCTTGATACATTTAGAAATTGATGCTTGTTGTAGTACCTTCATGATTTTTCCATCCTATAACATTAGAAAAGCACACCCTTTGATAATTTCTAAATTCCTTTTATGATGGGATAATACTAATCACATCAACATAGAATTAATGTCCTTGTAGTATGTGCCAATCCCCTAACATGCTCAAGCAATGTTGATAGTCTTGAGTTCATAAGCTAGATATTAATACCCCCTAAGCTAGTAAATGACACTTTTCTATTCTCCCACACCATATTCTTAGGTTTAAAATCCTTCATCAACTCCTCTAACTCATCATTACTAAGAAGCAACATCATCACTAGGCTCTACCTAACCTCTACATCATGCACAAGGGTAGAATTTCAAAGTTGTGCCACACTTTTATAATGGAAATGGACAACATTAATCTAAATTTTAACTTGAATCACTAGAAAGTGACATATAATCTGGAAGATCCAATTTAACCACCTTTCACATCTAATTTAACTTGCAGTTAAAAGTAAATATTTATTCTATAATTTGAGATGCGGGTAAAAGTACAAAGTTGTGTCACACTTTTGACCAACTTATCAACACATGTGAATTTTAGTATTTATAACTAGAAATTAATTTTGGTCAAACATATGATCTAGTAAGATTCATTCTAGATAAGTTATAAATGTCCACAACTTTTCCAAATAAAATTGTTGGCTAAATGCATATGTAGCACCACTTTGAGGCTAATTTACTAAATTAAAGAATTTATTTGAAAAATTTAATGTTTCAATAACTCCTGCTCATATAAATAATTTTTCTTTTAAATGTAAAAATATCTTTTTGTAGATATATAAGTGTAGTTTAAAAATATTTATTTAATTTAGTAGTTCAATTATTATTTATATTTTATTTATATTTTCAAGTAAAAGTAGGCTATTAGCATAAAAATATTAGGTTGATTACCATGTCAAGAAAAATACTGAAACTTATTCAAAAATTATGAAGCCTTAGATAAAAGAATCTAGATTAGGATAGTATAATTTATTTTCTATTTTAAATAAATATTTAGTATAAAAGTTGATGTTGCTCATGGAAACAACCATGTTTTAATACACACAAATTTAAATATTTATTTAAAAATGTAGATTTATTAAAATTACAAAAGAAAATATCCATGCTCTAAAGTTTCAAGTTATAAATGTACACAAAAGATTTTAAGGAAAGAAAACAAAATTTACTATATAAAGCTTGATGCCTCATGCAACATCATTTTTCAATATTTTATCAACAACTAAATTATAATGTTAATTTATAAAAAATTATATTCAAATAACTTTTTAATTTTTTCAAAAAAATACCAACATAAAATATACTAAAAAAAACACATTTTATTAGTTTACATCATTTCAAAATTCAAAACATTTATGGTCCACTTTCTAGTGATTCAAGTTTAAAAGTTAGATCAGTGTTGGCCAATTCCTTTATAAAAGCGTGACACAACTTTGTGCTTTTACAAGTGCTCCCTTGATTCTTTTGGTACATTCCTTAAAAAAAACTAACCATTGTATTGAGATGTAGCTTCAAGATAATGACACTACAACCAACATAGATAATTCATAATCAATCTCAAGAATCACAATATTAATTAGCCATCTCCATCTACTAGATAAAGGCCATTGACTATCTTTTCACACCCATAAAAAAATGATGACTAACTAGGGAATTATTAATAATACATGTTCCAATACTTTATATGATATCAATACCATCAGCACCAACATTTAAAGAAAATCCTATGTATGATGTTCTAAAATAAGCCATACAACTTATTCTAATCACACCTATAATTTATTTCAAAAGAGGCATAGATCTAGAGAGAGCCCATAATTTTCTCAAAACAATTGTTGTCATATTTTTCTCTATAAATGTGACCAAGGAGAATCTAAGTCAATATGGAAAGTAGAGATTCACTAAGATACACTCTTATGTTATATCTTGCACAATTTTTTTATTTCAATGTCTTGGATCAACATTTTAGAGTCGACCTCCACTTTGATCTACTTAAAACACTTACTGCCTCTACCTTAAATCCTAGTAAAAGAGTAACCCTTTCTACCTCATTTTTTAACTTGACACCAAGATGCTTTGTCCCAACCACTTTTAATTCTCCACACTTGTCACTTAATATATAGTTCCCTAGGTTCCTCTTTTTAGTACCATCGTAATTTGATTTCAATGGAGGGGGTTGTTACTTGGGCGGGTGCATGGAAATGAGTAGCAATTCCGTGGACACCCTAAAAAAAAGAAGAAGTTGAAAAGCACGCGAGCACATTATAATGCGCTCGCGTTATGGCTTTCGTTAAACCTAGGCAAGTTCCCTTTGGCCACAAATACAAAGACATAATGCGCTCGAGTTATTTTCTATTAAAAGCAAAAAAACAAATGCAAATCTCTCATTTGCATTTCGACTGGTTTTTTTGCTCCACCCGCGGCCAAAAACCCCAAATATTGCGCTCGCGTTCTAGGAGAATAATTTCTTCACCAAGAATCCAAATTTCTTCACAACGATGGCGCCACGACGACGAGGAGCTGTAAGAGGTAAGGATTCTATGCTTTTTGTTTTTAATTTGTTAGTTTTAGGTTGAATTTGATATCTATTTGTTTGATTTTTTAGGAGATGCAAATCAACCTGCAAACCCTCAAAATCCTCAATAGGAGGACCAACCAAATCCTCAAGATCAAAATCAACCACAACATCAACCTCCTCCACCAATCACTCAACCCCCTCTTGGCACTCAACAAAATTTAATGAGTGAAATTGAGAACAACAAAAAAAAAATTGAGGATTTGATCAATAGGTTGAGTGATCCAAATGGTTCAACCATAGAAAGAATGACCCTAACAAATTCATTGAAAGATATGTTAACAAACGTAGATTCAATTAGCAAACAAATAACTGGATGGGAAGATAGGAAGCAGGCAACTAGGGAGTATTATGCAAACAAACTATCATACAAGGATGTGAAAGATTTAAAAATAACAAAAGGTGATTTGTGTTCATTATTCATCGACCCACGCACAAATCAAAATCTTACCCTCAATGCGAAGAGGTTTCCTATCCATTGGTGCCACCACCAACAAATGAAGGAGCGATTTTATGATAGGTGGTACATGGTCTTTGATTACCCACTGTGCAACAATTGCGAGGTCTCGCAATATTTCCTTAGGAAACTATACAGTGAGTTCATATTGAACAAAATCCCAAATTATTTTGATATGAGGGATTTCCAAGGGAGAGGTGGGGGGTCAACTCAGGATAGACTTGGTGCACAGCTAGATCCTACGTGGCAAGGTAGACGAGCTCTCGCTAGGCCACCTCATGAGCACATTGTTATGCCTTCCTTCGTGAAGGAAAGTGCTGACGTAGAGACATTGTAGGCAATCAACACTTTGACCCAGAATTTCATCCATCATACTAGCCCTATTCTACAATGCCATCCAGGGGAGTCTTCTAGTGGTGGTCTTCAAACACATGTGTGCCAATCTTGCGGGGCTACTTGTTCACATGACCCCACCAACCCTCAGGAGATTGGTACGCAGGATCCGTTTGTAGCTATGGAGATGGAGAGGGCAACTGAAATTTTGCATGAGGCATATGGCATTGATAGTCAGGTAAAATTTAGTGCATGTGTTCATTGAATTTAATTTATTAAATTTTGATTTTGAAATGCAAGATTAACTAAAAATGTTTTATGATTTTAATAAAATTGAAGGGTCACAGTGTTGAGACTGGATACACCGCCCCCCCACCAACCTATTTTTGCAGTACACCTATCACTAGGGTATGTAACTAGTAAAAAATTATAATTTTATTGCATATTAATGGCATTGTTTTACGAATGGTAATTTAATATGCAATTTTGGATGTTGAACAGACTAATATTGGAGGTTTTGATGGAACACTTCCCAGTGGCGGTGGATTTACTCAAACCTTCATGCAGGTAATAGAATAACTTTAGTTTAACTAATGAATCAAGTACTTAATAGATTTGTGCAGTTTATGCATGCACATCGTTGATTACGTTGAATAATTTTTTGTTTTATTTTCAGTTGTTGCGAGACGATACACCTCTGAATGTGACGAGGGCAATGGATATTGGTGTGACATCTGCTATACAATCCTCGATGGCTCTGACAGAAGAGGTATGATGAAAATTAGTAAATTTTCATTTTCATTTGTTGTTATAGATGTTAGTTAGTGAGAAATCAAACCATTATTGATTCACGTAGTTTTTTTCTATTTGCATGGTTTATACAGGGCTTGAGCATGCCTGAGCATGGGCATGAGAACATTTCCCTCATGGAAAGAGATCGTGAGATGGCTGTAAGTGATTATTTTGTCAAATATATCATTTTTTATAATGTAATTTCTATATATTCATGTCTTTATTTCTTATTGTAACAGTTAAAAATTCACCATGAACTAAACCCTAGGAGGAGTAGCAAGAGCACTCCACGGGCACAACAAAAATGAGTGAAAGACCTATCACCATCTGAGCGAAAAAGAAAGGGAAAGATTTTATTTCCTAGGCATGGAGAGCAATGACTTTTGATTCCAGAGTCCTTTATTGTATGCCTGCATGGCAGTTTTGTACATATTTTTTATTGGACATATTTAACATTGTATGCCTAGATGGCATTCTCGTAAGCCTACATGGCTATTTTGTACATATATTTCATACTTATATCGACATATATTTATGTATGCCTACATGGCTATTTGGTTAATACAAATATCTTTTTTCGATGCCTGTCCATATTTGCATTCTAAATTGATGGTTCAATAGATATGAGTTACGTATATTCAAGTGTATACTTTACAACTTACGTGTATACTTTGTGACTTACGTGCATTCGAGTGTATACTTTGTGGCTTACATGTTTTCATGCATATACCTTGTATTCGTGCATATACTTTGTTTTAATTTGTGTATACTATGTATTCGTGTGTATACTTTTTGAGGCTTACGTGTTTATGAGTACTTGTAGTTCCCTTATTGACATGTACATGTTTGACTTATTCACGTGTATAATTATTAATTGGTTATCCCTAGCATTGATCTATGTCATCCTCAATGCATGATCCTTGAGATGGAGTAAGTACACCCTCAAGGTCAAAAGGAGTTTCACATGCATTCTTCGTAGGCTCATTTTGGTAGTGAAACTAAAAACCTCTTGCATCATTGAAATGAAAAAAAACTTCCTTTATAGCAGGTTTGAAGCCATTATCATTCTCCATCAGTTCTTCATGTATCCACTCCCCATTAATGGTTGTCTCATGACCTTCATGAAACCAAGCACTTATCTCATTTGTGATAGAAGAAATGTATGAAGATTTATCTTCCTCTTTATGAACCATTCATTATCATGAGAGATGGGTTCTTGTGAACCACTACTGATAAATCATGCATCAATGAGTTTGACTTGTAAAACTACACGATTGAATCCTGATAGCAATATCACAATATTTATATATCTAAATGTGTTATTTCCTTTAGCTAAAATTTATGCTTATACTTATGTGATTGATGTATATTTGTTTATGGGATCATAGTAATTTCTATTTGATGATGCTATTGTGTCTTTAAGGTTTATTTATTAAAGGGTGTATGAAACAAGTTTTAAATCCTTACAAATCTTTGAATTTCTTAGGTTTTTCTATTTGTCGAGTCTGGGGTCCGAGCCCGAGTCCAAGACAAAAAATGGATTTTCAAGTCTGAGGCAAGTCCTATTCTTGTAACACTGGTGTGAACACATCAAGGAATAATGTATATGCCGATGAAGAGAGAACCCATCCTTGTTTCCAAACAAACCATTTATCCCTCAAGAGCACTCTTGCTCTTCCCAAAACCTATTATCTGGTCTTCCTAGGGTATTCCTCTCTACCCTACTAAGGGATCACTCCTAAACCCCTCTCACCACGTAAGACTCTCCACCAATTTCAAATTCTTCTCCATCACTCCCAATCCACCACTAAGCTTCCTTGGGCTCCACACTGACCCAAAGTGTCCTAACCACTCTAGGGATAGGGAAGGGTATCCTAGTTGTCCCTTTGTTGATTTTTCTCCTCACTAATCCATCTTATTGGATTCTTTCACTTTTTACCCATCGCTTTCTTGAAAAACTCAATTTTAGGCCTTGTAGCCTTCTACCCCAATTTGGCCTCCTAGAACCCGTTTTCTTGACTTTTCTCACAAACAGTCTTAACAACCCCCAAATGTTTTTGTAGATTCTTTCTTTTGACCATCAAGGCTCCAATATTTACTAGGCCTTAGGTCCTTCAAGTGTCCGTACATATGATTGTCCTCAAACCCCCTATTTTCAAGGGTTCCTAGGGTTTTGGGCTCTTTTTCCTTCTTTGACGGCTTCAACGACCTCATCAAATCTCCTCATGGCACTCACATGACTGAGATACATGTTCCTACACTCCCATACTCTTTATTGGCACAAACCAATCCATTTAGCAACTCTCCTTGTTGCTGTCCTCTCCAAGCTACTAGCCAGAATGCACTTGCACTTGCCTAGTGCTTGATGATTTCATCACCTTCCCTGCAAAACAAGACCCAAAAACCTATATGTACAATATTTACACATTCCACAACTTGATTCCAAGTGGCCATGAGAGGAAATCCACGGGAAGTCAAGTGGGACTCATTATTCAAAAAATTGGCCTGAACCGACAATGAGACCAAGAACACCAAAAAATTGCAAAAAGATAACCAGTTGGTCTAGATGAATAATCTAATGCTACACAAGGTAAGTAAGTGAAACAAATGGAAGACTCAAAGTGTCAGATAAGTCCTTTCAATCCATTCTTGACTGGATGAAGGCTCAAATATAGAAATTCAATGAAAACTTGCTCTCTTCCAATCACAAAAATGTACTCTCCAAGTCTCAATTCATGAAAACAATCCTCCAACCCAGGTATTAGGGTTTTTCTGACCTTATATACCTTTCTCCCATGTGCTAGGACCCTTGGGTCGGGCCTAGAGCATCATTAATGCCATTTTCCAACTTTTAGGACAAATAGCCAAGGCAACATCGCTCAAAATGCTCACAGTGTCCAAGACTTACCCAAACCGCAAGCCCCTAACAAACCTATTTCCAATTCACTCATCAAAAAAACTCTTGGGACTTTACATCATAGTCCTTATTCCCTTGGTGGTTCGCTAGAACCACCTACAAGCCAAAATTGCAAAGATCTCTCCAAAAGACCTTAAGGTGCTCCTACACCATTCTCCCCCCTGCAACAAAGAAGTTAAGGAACCTGTGGTGTCAAGAGATCCTCACTAATTCCATGCTTCTTAAAGTCACTTTCTGCTATCCAAGTAGCCTCTGACTCTGGTTGATGTCTCCACTTCACTAGGTACTCCATGTATGTCTTGTGCCTAGTTTTCTTCTTCACCCTTGAGTCTAGAATCTTGTCCACTTGTGGTCTGATCTGATCAGGTACCTTGAGTTCATCCACATCCTTACTCACCTTAGCACTATATTGTTCCTCATCCATTTATGTTCCTTTATACTTCACCAAGTTCTTCACATTGAAGATAGGCGAAATGGACATTTGCTTGGGTAACTCCACCTTATATGCATTGGATCCGTACTTAGCCAACACTTTGCATGGCCCTATCCTTTTCATCTACAGCATTAATAACCACTCTTATGACCCCTCTGTGGTTTTAAAAGCTGACTTCCATTCATCTCCCTCTTTCATCCTAATCTGATAGTAGCCACTTTTCAAATCAATCTTGGAGTAGTACTTAGCACCTCTTAAACAATCCATTAAGTCTTCTATCCTAGGAATAGGAAACCTATATCTAATGGTTATCCTATTTATGGCCCTAGAATTAGTACACATTCTCCACTTATCTCCCTTCTTAGGTGCCAACACCACTGGAACAACACATGGGCTTATGGTTTTCCTGATCAACCCTTGGTCCAAAAGTTCTAGAACTTGCCTTGCTATCTCCTTGTTCTGCTCTGGTGTTATTTTGTATGCAGCCTTATTAGGCAATGTTGCTCCTGGTACAAAGTCAATTTGATGACTAATTGCCCTCTTACGTGGTAGTGTAGCTGGTGTGCCTTCACAAATGATATCCTTGAACTGATCCAATATTTGCTTCACCTCTACTATCATAGGTAGCCGACTAGGTGACTCCTCCTCCTTTGGCTTCAACATGATTGCATAGACAACTCCTTCTTCCTCCTTCATGTCTCTTAGGAATTCCTTTCCACTCATCAAAAGTACAGTGGATTCTTCCTTTTCCACTATGCCTTCTTGGGGAAAAAACTTCGTGGTTAAGCGCTTAAGTTGGAGTATACTAGAATGGGTGACCTCCCGGGAAGGTCTAGTGCCTCACCTTTGTGAGAATCACTTAGATGTAATGAGTACTAAGTGGGCCATTCAATATCATTTCAAATTTGTTGCTTTAAGTAACTTACAAATTTGCAACTTAAGACTCCTCCAACCTAAGGGATTGATCCGATGGAACATAGCTTAGAGCGATTCCATGTTTTTCGGTGCAAAAGATGACCATGCCTAGTGTAAAAATACCTATTTGGATGTGTTGGAATAGTCCGCTTGGTCACATAAGTTGCAGAATGAAAGTTGCACCACTCTGCAACTTTCCACTGCTTGCATTTGATGCTTTTTCCATCAAGTGAAAATCCGCCACCACTGGAAAACCACTCTGAGATAGCCAAAACTGAGAGAGGATTTTGTAGATAGGCTCAACGTGATCTTATAGGATCAGACGAGATGTTTCTAAGCATCATGACATCTGAGTAATAGCATGCTGAAGTTTGCAGCCATTTTGCACTTTGGACCCTTAAGGGATCGATCCGGTGGAACATAGCTCAGAGCGATTCCACGTGTTTCAGTGTGAAAGAGGACCATGCCTAGCATAAAAATACCTATTAAGAAGTGTTGGAACAGTCCGCTTGGTCACACAAGTTGCAAAGAAAAAGTTGCACCACTTTGCAACTTTGCACAGCTTGAATTTGACACCTTTTCCATCAAGTGAAAATCGGCCGCTATGAGAAAACCGCTCCAAGATAGCCATAACCGAGAGAGGTTTTTCTAGAGGGTCCTAAATCCTTTCTGTATGATTAGATGAGAAGTTTCTAAGTGTCACGGTATCCGGGTACTAGCATGCTGAAGTTTGCAGCCATTTTGCACTTTGGGCCCTTAAGGAATCGATCTGGTGGAACATAGCTCGGAACGATTCCACGTGTTTCGATGTGAAAGAGGATTGTGTCTAGCGTAAAAATACCTATTTGGATGTGTTGGAATAGTCTGCTTGGTCACACGAGTTGCAGAGCGAAAGTTGCACCACTTTGCAACTTTGCACTGCTTGAATTTGACACCTTTTCCATCAAGTGAAAATCCGCCGCCATGAGAAAACCACTCCAAGATATCCAAAATCGAGAGAGGTTTTACTAGAGGGGCCCAACACCTTTTTGTAGGATCAGATGAGAAGTTTCTAAGTGGCATGGTATGCAAGTACTAGCATGCTGAAGTTTGCAACCATTTTGCACTTTGGACCCTCGAGGGATCGATTTGGTGGAACATAGCTCGGAGTGATTCCATGTGTTTCGGTGCGAAAGAGGACTGTGTCTAGCATAAAAATACCTATTCAGACATGTTGGAATAGTCTGCTTGGTCACATGAGCTGCAAACCGAAAGTTGCACCACTTTGCAACTTTGCATAGCTTGAATTTGACACCTTTTCCATCAAGTGAAAATCTACCACCATGAGTAAACCACTCCAAGATAGCCAAAACCGAGAGAGGTTTTTCTAGAGGGCCCCAATTCCTTTCTATAGGATTAGAGGAGAAGTTTCTAAGTGTCACGGTATCCGAGTAATAGCATTCTGAAGTTTGCAACCATTTTACACTTTGGACCCTTAAGGGATCGATTTGGTGGAACATAGCTCAGAGCGATTCCACGTGTTTCAGTGTGAAATAGGATCATGAATAGTGTAAAAATACCTATTAAAATGTGTTGGAATAGTCCACTTGGTCACACGAGTTGCAGAGCAAAAGTTGCACCACTTTGCAACTTTGTAATGCTTGAATTTGACACCTTTTCCATCAAGTGAAAATCCGCTGCCATGAGAAAACCACTCCAAGATAGCCAAAACCGCGAGAGGTTTTTCTAGAGGGGCCCAACATCTTTCTGTAAGATTAGATAAGAAGTTTCTAAGTGTCACAATATTTGAGTACTAGCTGCTGAAGTTTGCAGCCATTTTGCACTTTGGACCCTTAAGGGATCGATCCGGTGGAACATAGCTCAGAGCGATTCCATGTGTTTCGGTGTGAAAGAGGACCGTGCCTTGCATAAAAATACCTATTCAGATGTGTTAGAATAGTCTTCTTGGTCACACGAGTTGCAGAGCGAAAGTTGCACCACTTTGCAACTTTGCATAGCTTGAATTTGACACCTTTTCCATCAAGTGAAAATCCACCGCCATGAGAAAACCACTCTAGGATAGCCAAAACCGAGAGAGGTTTTTCTAGAGGGTCCCAACGCCTTTCTATAGGATTAGACGAGAAGTTTCTAAGTGTCATGGTATCCGAGTACTAGCATGCTGAAGTTTGCAGCCATTTTGCACTTTGGACCCTTAAGGGATCGATCCGGTGGAACATAGCTTGGAGTGATTCCACGTGTTTCAGTGCGAAAGAGGACCATGCATAGCATAAAAATACCTATTTGGACATGTTGGAATAGTTCACTTGGTCACACGAGTTGCAAAGTGAAAGTTGCACCACTTTGCAACTTTGCACTGCTTGAATTTGACACCTTTTCCATCAAGTGAAAATCCGCCGCCATGAGAAAACCACTCCAAGATAGCCAAAACCGAGAGAGGTTTTTCTAGAGGATCCCAACACCTTTCTATAAGATTAGACGATAAGTTTCTAAGTGTCATAGTATCCGAGTATTAGAATATTGAACTTTGCAGCCATTTTGCACTTTGGACCCTTGAGGGATCGATCTAGTGGAACATAGCTCAGAGCGATTATACGTGTTTCGGTGTGAGAAGAGACCATGCTTAGCGTAAACATACCTGTTCGGAAATGTTGGAACAATTTGCTTGGTCACATGAGTTACAAAAAAAATATGTACAAATTGTTTACATGACCTTTATATGACCTTTCTCACATTGTTTACATTTCAAAATTCAAAGTTTGCAAATTTTCCTACTCAAGGAATTTCCAAAACAAGGTTCTACTACACCAAACATGAACTTCAATCTTACAATATTTGAGTATATCTCATTATAATTAAATCTTATTACAATGCCTCTGGCACTTTGTTCTCTCAGATCTTTTACAATGTCACTCATACATTCAAGATTCTCTTTAAATGTCAACATCATAGGTGCTCATGACGAGGTTAACTTCAAATGAGTAACTTGAGATTCCCTCGCTAAGCTTCACATGCTCTCTTACAATGGCTTGAAATCAAAATTGAGATTTGTCAAAATCATCAAAATAAATATGTTGCATTGCTTTTTTGGCTGATATTTTCTTTGATGACTCTTAAATCAACATTTTTTGCAACGAAAGATCAATCAACCCTTAGTAGTTTACTTACAAATACGCAAAGTAAAAGAGAAAAATAAGGAGCATCCAAAATAGAAATGAAATAAAAATAGATGGAAGGCACTTACAGATGTTGCAAGCAGGCATCAAAATAACGATGTTGCATTGCTTTTCTGGTTGACATTCTCTTGGATGGCTCAAATATCTGCATTTTTTGCAAGGGGACACCAATCACTGTAAAAGAAGATGATAGAATTGGCATCAAATAAATTAATGCGCATACAAGTATAAATTAATAAGAACCAATGTCCATATACTTACAAATTAATCCAATGAACCATCCGGTTCTGCTCTACTCTTTATTGTGTCAAGTATTGCCTCATGGTCAGACTCACGGACCTTCCATAATGTCTTGTTCAAAGGTCTACCCCCATATTTGGTCAAATGAACATTGGATGCCATGACAAGGTTCGAGTAATGAAGAATCTTACGATGCATGTCAAAGTCCTGAAATAGCCAATGTTTAACACTTGAATGTGGGTACCTTCTAAGCCATGTTCCAGTAACCACAACTGACCCTGTAGGGTATTCGATGTTTTCTCCATCTATAACTAGGGCCTCCAATTTCTTTTTTGTCTCAACACAACGACACAAGTAATAGTTTGTTCCCTCTTCATTGTCTTCATCTGTAATAACTGCATAAACATGCCCTGCATTGATATGTGCAAAAAATCTCTTGAAATTTGTCAACATTATGAATATAGTAAAAAGTAAGATCTAACGATATGAAATTTCAACAACTAAGAAAGTAGATATATCACCTCATTGAACTAGATCTGATATGTGGTCAAAGTCCACTGATGATTCTATCTATGTTAGTTCCAATGCCATGAAAGGGCGATACGTGTGAAGTGGGATAAGATAACTTGTGAACCATTTGTCAACCCACTCCCCTGACTCACAATCATTCTAGTCTTGCATTGTACATGAAGAAAAAAAGCATGCCATCTTTCATGTATTGATACTCCATGAACCTGTATTTGAGCTAAGGAAAGAGTGTACCTCACTCAATCCTATTAGTGTACAACAGTCTTCATATGGTGCAATGTTAGTATCATCCATCAACCAAAAAAATCTACGAACTGAAGATGTACCTTCATTACCTGGACCCATCAAAGCATTACACCACTCGACGATTGATTTTGCATCTGTCAACTTTGCACTGTCTTTATACTTTAACTCTTCACGCGCTAATGCTCTTTTTACGCATGCTTCTACACCATCATGCTCCCCCTTTCCATGTCTAGCCTCACAAAAGTTCAAGATATGTTGAACACCTATAATGACATGCATCCTACACAACCAGTAGAACATGCGCGAGTTCTTGAACTATGTTGCACAACTATCAGACCATATTATATGCTGATCATATTCTATGCCCGTCTAAGCCAAACCACTGTAGAACATCTGGAAGCAACCTTGCATGAACTCTAGAGAATGTGTGTGATCATCACTAATGTAAAAGCGGTACTCCCTCAATACCTTCCTTTGCTCATATGTACTATTAGATGCATGAATGAATGCTATGTGCACAAATATCGAAACTTGTGTGGAGTTGTAATACTGTGACTGCACCTCATGTTGTGGCTGTAGAGTGTAGTTCTCTGCAAAGTCAACCATGGATACTATGCTTCCAACTGGAAATGTGTCCTTGCATAGCTTGAGCTGTGTGTCCAACCATCGGGCTCTATGGGTATTCATTGCATACTCAGACAATATACTGTCACGAAATGTGGTCATAAATTTGTACACTGGATCTTCTCAATAACCAAATCACACCTTTTTGCTTGAGACCCATCTTTTGTAGCATATGCCACTGTTTTATACTTCCCGAACTCTACTAGTTTTTGGCCCACCTCATATGTGCTTTCCATATGTTGACATACTAGAATACGTTGGAAGCCACCACAACGCTTGCATGAACCATCCAAGCATGTTGTCCTATAAAATATCTGGCCATCCTCTATTTCACATAAATTTTTTGATAAGAACTCTCTTGAATATTTTGGTGTGGCTTCTATGCGACAATCTTGCAAAACATCGTTAGTATGCAAATCTAAACATATAGGATGATAAACATCGTAATGGTTAGAAAATTCAATATGTAGTCTACAACAACAAGTAGTGTGTGTGTGTGATTTATCTTGACATAAAAAGGTTTAAGCAGTTCAAAAAATCTTTGAGAAATACTAATTTGAGGATAATCATTTTCAAATTTCTGAAAAAATTGGGTTTGATTCATATCCAAAAAATGCTTTGGATGTGGCTCACGATTCTGACTACCGATTCTCCTTCATACCACATCCCTTTGATTCAGAGATGGCCTTGTGTTATTATTCCAATACTCTTTAATTAGTGTTCTCAAGGCTTTGACAACTTCTTTATCTTTTCGTGACAGTCTCCCTGAGAATGCCCATAATTCATTTGTATCATTGCCCTCAATTCTTTGCCGCCTTTGAATGGCTCTTGATAAAGTCTTTCTACTAATTCCCGTTTTTTCACTAGTCTTTTTAATTAGGCGAGCTCTCTTTGTTTGACAACTTACCAAAGTCGATGTAATGACACGTTGGGTGACATTACTATCCTTTGAGCGTGAGGTCTTACCCACACTCTCATAAGCATCCATTAGATTCTTCACAATAGTGTCTTCACTCGATGCATTCGATGTTCTCAACCCAAGAGTCTTCATGATGTTCCTATACTTTACACCCCGCATCCTTTCAACAAATAGTTGACATGTTGCAGTCTCATTTAGCCTTTCAAAGAATCATTCCCAAATCTTATTAGCATATCTTCTACAAGTGTGTGTTGAAATCTTACCTTCCATGTGCTGCAAAATATCATCATCAATATTAATCAAATACTTTGGCTTTCTACACAAAATTCTTGGTGGTGTTCTCCTAGGTACATACATCTCAACATTAGGAATTTCATCAATATTTAATTGAGGTGGGCTAGATTGCATACCTTCGATCGAGGGTGGAGAAGAAGACATACCTTGAGGTTCACATGGGAATGATGGCATACCTTCTTCGTCAATTTCGAGTGATGATGTACTCTCAACTTGAAATGTGTTGGATGGTGTCCAACAATATTCACTTGCGGTAAATGGTGTCCCTCCATATTCACTTGTAGTAGATGGTGTCCATCCATATTCACTTGTGCTAGATGGTGTCCCTCCATATTCGCATATGCTTAATGGTGTCCCTTCATATTCACTTGTCATAGAGGGTGTGTCTCCAACTACGGTATCTGAATCTGTCTTATGATGATGCTTTCGCATTCGTGCCTTTTGTGCTACCAATTCCTATTCTCTTTTTGATGGTTTAGGTTCCTCTACAATCGAGTTGTTTTCATCAATCATTTCCAATTTCTTATTTTCATGATATTCTGCCACCCGAACTCTCTCCTTTTCTTTCAAGGTTTCGTTCTCTTCATCTGTTAGTTTCCTCTTTGTCTTTTTCTTCGGCATGGCAGATAATTTTATCTGTACCATGGTAATGAGACGAATATTAGTTCCTAAAAAATGTATCCATTCAAGATAATTGAAAAATATATGTCATTGAAGGTTTCATTTATGTGTGAGTTAAGGCAAACTTAGGGTAGTCTAGAGCTTTGAAGTTTGGAGAAGCCTGAATGATGAAATTAGGCAAATTAGTACATGTAGACTTGGCAATTTGTCCTAAAAGTGGGAAAAGGGAATTAATGATGCTCTAAGCCTGACCGAAGGGTCCTAGCACGTGGGAGAAAGTTATATAAGGTCAGAAAAACCCTAATTGAGCATGTGGGAAATCTATTGTACGATTTGGAGTTTTGGAAGGGGAATTTGTGAGTTGGAAGAGTGCAAATTTCATTGAATTTTTGTTTTTGTGCCTTCATCTAGTCAAGAATGGATTGAAAAGACATGTCTAATGCTTTGAGTCTTTCAATTGTGTCACTTAATTACTGTGCGAAGCATTATATTAACCATTTAGTTCAATTGCTTTCTGTTTTACAAGTTTTTAGAGTTTTTGGTCTCATAGCCGGTTAAGGCCAGTTTTTGGAAATAATGATCCCACTTGAATTCCCATGGAAATGCTACCATGGCCACTTGGAATCAATTAGGGGACTTTTTTTACAGTGTACATATGGTGTGTGGTGTCTTGGTTTGCAGGGGAGGTGGTGAATTCATCAAGAACTAGGCGAGTGTGAGTGCATTCTGGCTAGTGGCTTGGAGAGGACAGCAGTAAAGAAAGTTGCTAAATGGAATGGTTTGTGCCAATCAAGAGCTAGAGAGTGTGGGAAAATGTATTCTAGACATCTTTGTGCAAGGAGGAGAGTTGAGGATGTCATTGAAGCCCTCAACGTTGGAAAAAGGAGCTAGAACCTTAGAAACCCTTGAAAATAGGGGGTATGAGGACAGTCCTATGTACGGATGCCAAAGGGAAAAAAAACCTGGTAAATATTGAAGCCTAGGGTACCACTAGAAAGAATCTATAAAAATATTTTGGGATTGTTAAGACTGTTTTTGAGAAAAGCCAATAAAACGGGTTCTAGGAGGCTTAATTGGGCAAAAGGCTACAAGGCCTAAAATTGGGTTTTTCAAGAAAGTGATGGGTACAAGGTGAAAAAATCCTATGAGATGGATCAGTGAGGAATCAAATCAACAAGGGGATAGTGAGAATACCCTTTCCTATCCCCTGGAGTGGTTAGGACACTTTGGGTCATTGTGGAGCCCACAAAAGCTTAGTGGTGAATTGAGAGCAATAGTGAAGAATTTGAAATTGGTGGAGAGTCTTATGAGGCAAGAGGGGTTTAGGAGGGATCCCTGAGTAGGGTAGAGAGGAATACCCTAGGAAGACCAGAGAATAGGTCTTGGGAAGAGCAATATTTCTCTTGAAAGATAAGACTCCCCATCAATTGTTGAAGGAGTGGTCTATGTAATGAACTTTTGACCTTGTGCAGGGTATTTTGAAGATGTTTGATGCTTTGGAATGGTCTGGGAAGGCCCGGGTATAGGATTTTCTATAAACCCTCCCTCTTTACTTTGAAAAATGGGGGTTTTTGTATTGGAAGCCTAGTTGAGCGGGTAAGGTCCTAAGACCTAGAAATTATCTTGTTTTGAGACCTAGAACTAAACAACTTGTGAATGACATAATCATTGGTTGATGTTTTGAGGAACCTAGTTGATTGTAATCAGTTATTTTTAATATTTTTGAAGGTGTTTTGAAGGTCCTTAAGGAATTGGGAACTCTTAATGCTAATTTGAGTATACGAATCAAATGTTTTGTGAATGGAAATATATTTGAATAAGTGTGTCAAGAAAGGTGTTGATTTCTTCCTTTGTATTGCATCATTTTTTGCATAGGTATTGGAAGGTGTTTGGACCCTTTAGATGAATGGGAGAGGCTTGGAGTTGTCTTAAAGGATGAATTTTGGTGAATTGTTTTGAATTTCTATAATTGGCAAGTGTAAATAATTGTGTATATAATTTGGTAATTTAAAATGTGCATTGACAACCTAAGGTTATAATGACAAACAAAAAGTGAAAGCAAGCCATAATAGAATGAAAGAAAATTTGTAAAGACTTCACATACCTTAAAAACCAGACTTTCAAATGGAGGAGTTCAACCCAATTATGTAGCCTTAGCTTCTTCTTTCTTCAAACTCCACAATAATTTGACTTGTTCAAAAGCTTGTTCCCTTGCACACTTCAATTGTATATCAGTTTTTAATGCAATTCAAACTTCAATTGATATTATATGTCTTTCAACGTGGAAACTCTGCTATTTCATGCAAAGGTGGTAAAAAGATCATGGAAAAGGTGATGAAATGTGAGAAAGATGCTTGCACACTTCACAACATCATCAAAAAGATATTTTTTATCGGAGCACGTGCGGAACTAGGGGAATATGCAGACTGTGGGCCTTCAAATCATGGGTATATAGATTTTTTTACCATTTTAGTGGACTAAAAAATGCGCTCACATTATAACGCAAGTACGTTATGTGAAATTTTGTTTTCATAGTGTATTTTTT
>CM021109.1:516375493-516441768 GCA_007115665.2 Sequoiadendron giganteum
CCTAATCCCTCAGCTCCTATAACCTCTACTCTATAACCTTTTAATCCCTCAACCCTAAACCCTAAACCCTTAAACCCTAACCCATAAACCCTCTACCCTCTACCGCCAATCCTATACCCTCTACCCTCAAACCTAGTCCCCCAACCCTCAAACCCACTTAGTAAACTCTCTACCCTAATCCCTCAACCCTCTTGACCCTTAAACCCTCAACTCTTACACCCTTAAACACTCAACCTTAAACCCTCGATCCTCAACCCTAACACCTTAAACCCTAAACTGTTAAACCCTTTACCCTCTACCCTCTAACCTCTACCATCAACCCAATACTCTCTACCCTAAACCCTAATCCCTCAACCCTTAATCTCTCAACCCCTATAACCTCTACCCTATATATTGGACCCTCAACTCTAATCCCTCGACCCTATACCTTAAACCCTCAATATTCAACCCTCTACCCTTAAACCCTCCACCCTTTACCCTATACATTAAACACTCAACCCTCAATTCTCAACCCTCAACCCTTAATCGCTCAACCCTCAATCCTTAAACCCTAAACCCTCTACCCCTTACATTGGACCCTGAACCTAATCCTTCAACCATATACCCTCAAAACTATACCCTAAACCCTCTACCCTCAACCAAGTAAACCCTTAACCTTAAAACCTTAACCCCAAACCCTTCAACCCTAAATGCTTAAACCTTAAACCTTCTACCCTATACCCTCAACCAAATACCCTCTACCATCAAACCTATTCCATTAACCCTCAAACCTTAAACCCTAATACCCTAGAAACCATCAACCCTATAGGTCCTCCATCCTAATCCCTCAACCCTCAACCCTATACCCTCAACCCCTATCACTTTCTCTCTATCTATACATCTCACCTCTCCCTCCTTCCCTCCCTCCCACCCTCTCTAATTGTCTCTATGTACCATCTCCCTCTTTCTACGTACCTCTTGTTCAATCAATCCCTACCACCCTCTCTCACTCCCTCTCTCTCACACTCCCTCTCACTACCTATCTCTCAAGTCTCTCCCTCTCACCCCTCTCACACTCTCAAGTCTCTCCCTTTCCCACCCTATCTACATAACCCTCTCTTTCTCTTTCTCTCTCTCTCTCTCTCTCCCTCTCCCTGAATTCTCTCTCTCCCACCCCTCTCTCTCTCTTCCTCTCCATCAATTCTCTCTCTCCCTCCCTCTATCCCTCCCACCCTACCTAGCTAAGTCCCCCTCAATCCAACCCCTTCTCTCCCACTCCCTCTCTCTTAAACTCTCACTTTGACCCCCTCTCTAGACTCTCTCTAAATTCTCAATTCATCTGAAGACATACATAAATGCATACATACAAGCATAATACATTTGCACATATAATCTTACATCCATACAAGCATACATACATACATGTACATAAAAATATATCAGCATACATTAATATATTAGCATTTAACATAAAGTAAGACATAACGCGAGCACGTTATAACACGCTCGCGTTATGTGCTAGTAGACATGTTCCCCGCAAAAGCAAAAACCATGTCAAAATTGAGATATAATGTGAGCGCGTTATAACACGCTCTCGTTATAGCATGCTCGCGTTATATCTTGCTTTGAGAATTACCGAACTTTAAGCTTGGTATTGCCTTGGAATTCCAACCCAAAGGTTTGAAAAGCATTCCCAACGACCAGAGACGTGTTTTTAAAAAATCCACCATATTTCTCATAATCAAGTTTGTGCTCACCGTCAGGATTGCACGTGGTTCAATATCGAAAAAATCGAGCACATGGGTAATGTTGGGTTATCTCTTAGCTATCCAACGATGTAATTTTTTTCACTTTCTGAAAATGTTAAGTCTTTCATCCATAATTTATTTTATCTATATTTTTTGCCAAAAAGCAGTGTTTGGTATTTTTTCGTTATAAATTAACCATTCATCAATTTTTCAAATAAATTACATTTTTAGAAACTAGACTCCATTCTACAAATTTAAAAAATTAAAAGAAAAACAAATCAATTAGTTTCCAAAATTTGTAGGGGTAGCACGGACAAAATTCTATTTTCAGGATATGTCTACTTCGCAAATTAGTAAAAAATCAAATATTCATTAAAAAATTATCAGAAAAATCTTGCATCAACTACATACTATTAGCTAACTTCTGACTATTGCAATTTTAAAAATACTAAACAAAAAATTCATCGTACGAGGGTCGTGCAAGAGTTGCTATGCTATGTTTTTCTGACAAAAACAACACCAATTTGTGTACATCCCTCATTTGAACTCCTTAATCTCAATCATTTTCAAAATAAATTAGTAGTTTAGAAAGTAGACTCAGAGCACTTGAATCCTTCTTTTCGTTCCATCTCAAAATTTTGAGTCTAAGTATCTTCAATTTCACATCCAAGGTCAGTATTTCCTGATTTCAGAAAAAAAACTATCTAATTAAGTCCCCTTTTTGGGAACCATCTTGGTGCACTTGCCCACGTATCCTTTCTAGAAAAAGGAACACCTAAATTTATCAAACTTGAATATAAATTATTGTTATAATATTTCCTTTTATTTAATAACCTTTGAATATGGAATCATGACATTATATGTATAAGCAATATAATAACTTAAATATTCAAGTAAGTTGTTTCTAGTAAGAATATTAGATATTCTAAATTAAAAATATATTAAATATTTGTTGAGGTAAAGTAAGTCAACATACTACATAATATGTCAAAATATTTTAGTAATAAAAAAACATAAATAATCAACTAAAAAAGTTATTTTAATAAGATATTTGAATACCATAAATATAAAACAACATACTAAAAATTTGCATCCTACTTTTGTAACTATAAGCTAACAATATTAAACAACAAGACTAATATTTACTTTCAAGCTATACAACTATAATTAAATAATAAAAATATTATGACTAACATCACAAACACAACCACCACACTAATACAAAATAATCAACATAAGATGCACACCCTTTAAAGGTGTTGAAACATTGTCTTTAATGAAGAGGAGTACAATACTTTAAATTCTTTTTATATAAGTAATAGTTACATTTTAAAAATAAAATTATACACGTGTAGTAAGATAATATAAAATAATACGTCTTTCCCAACATAATAAAGAAGAGTTGTGACCTTAGTGCTTTCTACTAACTTGACCCTACCACTTCGAATCCTCTATGGTTCAAGATTATGATCCTAAGTCGATAGGGGATCTTCCCAGAATGATGTGAGTTGCTATCCCCCATCGTTGTCCCTATTGATGTACTCAATTTTTTTCATATGGATAATCTAAAGAAGAAGATATGTCTCCCCTACCCCTCCATCAAGGTTATGGAATAGCCACCCTTTAGATCTCCATCTAACCACTTGGATGGTTACCATATCAATATGGATCTATGTGTCTCTTGCCACCAATTAAATAATATTATTAGTAGAATTTATAATTCTCGAGGTGTTTTGATAGACAAGATTGGTAAGCTAGAGACTAAAATGAATAATATTATTAGTAATCAAGATAGAATTTTGGCTTATCCCTATTTTATCATTGTATTTAGATAGATGATGAAAAAATATATGATCAAAATGATTATGTTCCAGATGGAGAAAATCAAGAAATAAAATTAGTCTCCTCCTTCTAGAAACCTGAAAAGGAAAGTAATCTTAGGTCAACCACATAAAGTTATGGAAAAAGTGAAAAATACACCTCTATCAAAGAAGTTGAAGCTAATTATGGATGAATTGGAGGAGATCACTAGCGTCAAGTACCTCAATTCTCTATGGGGTGTTAACTACTGTTTCGAGCTCTTGGTAGTTAGTGTTATTTGTCTTTGAACATGATTTTACTATTTTTATGTCTTTGTTGGTTGTACCTCTAATAGAGCCCTATTTCATTGTCCTTTAACTATTTCATAACGGAAAATGGCCCTTATAACCCCTCTTTACTTTAGCAAAAAAAAATAAAGAAGAGTTGTGTGTTATAGTTGATAGGTAACAATAAAGTAAATTCAATGTTGATGTACAAAACTTGAATTCAAGTACTTATTTATCAACGGTTGTGTATTGATAAATTCCTACCATGCAACATGTTTGAAAATAGAGTTAATATTGAGTATTTCTAATAGTTAATATTCTCATAAAATTCCATTTGGAAATTAGTTTATATATAAATGTGAATTTTATAAAACTCATAGAATATTGTTTAAATAATTGTAATGGTAAATAAGATAGTTTAAAATGTTGTATATCCACTAATAGTTGGCCCTTGTCATTTGAATTTATTTTAAAATAAGTTTTTGTGTTATATTATAAATCCTTTAGAACTATAAAAATTTAAAATTAGTTCTAGAAGTGAAATTGTTAGTAATGAAGACAATTAAAAATATACACTGTGAGATTTTCGTTATCGATCAAATCTTTTATAATATAGAAAATTGAAGCCACAAAAGCAAGCACATAACTAAATAGTTCATAATGCGATATTTTTTCTATTCTAAAATAGAGGATGCTACAAAATAAAATATTCATATATGAGAGAAAAAAATCATATATATAGGATACACTACAAAAAGATGTGAATGTACAACCATTATAGTATTATAGTAGATGTAGTCACATATGTAATAAATCTCCACCAAATAAGGAATGAAATAGTCACATGATGCAAGTACAAACCACCCAATAGATACAAACCTAGGTAATCTTATTGTAGGTGCACATTAATTTAAACAAATAAACAAATAGAAGCAAGAAAATATATATGCACCAACAACCCCCATAAGTGTAGTTTATGTGGTTAAGATAAATGAGTAGGTCCCAACAAATATGTAGCCATATTAAGAACCAATGTACACATGTTTGTATTGGAAGATTGAGAAGGATAAAATCCCATGCAAGGAAAATATCCTCTTCAAAAGAGAGAAAATATGAAGAACTATGTGTCCCCCCTAAAAGTGTAGTCTCTTGCATTGATGGTAGATGCTCAATGTTGAATGCTAAATATGATCGAAGATCACTAAATAATATTTCTTCCCTTGGAAAGAAATAAAATCAATGATGAATGTAGTAGATCTTCCAATTCATAAATGAATATATGGGATAATATGACATAAGAAAAGGATCTTTATAAAATTCAAAGATGTAGCCATGCTAATGCTAAAAAGTGTTACAATCAAATTAATAGTTCTAGACTTAACTAAAGAAAGTGAAATATCAAAACCATGGAGAGAAGATGAGTAATAAGGACAAAATATATGAAGACAAAAAAAATATTATAAAATCTTCATTGAAAAGGACTCTCTAAGTCCATTATATTTTCCTCCAAGTTTTCAAGAAGGGGTTGTCAAAAGAAATTGAGGGATCTTTATCAAGTAATCATACCATTGAGATATCTTTGGAAGATAAGGATGGTCCTTGTAATGCCCCGCCACAGAACCCTAGAGGAAGTTTCAATTCACTATAAAAGTGTACTAATTTTTTTTTTTATTAAAGTGAATTAAACATACATGTTCACCTATAATTGACAACATCCCCTAAGGCTATGTAACCAAGATTACTTGAGTCCCCATTAACATACATAATCTAAATTACATTGCATTAAATAACACAAGTAATAAACATTCATTCAACATAAGTAAATACAAGATAGGAATAGAATATCCATAACATAAATCCATTACAAAATTAACTGATTACATGATTACAACCCTCATTCCCAGAATGAGTCAAAATACAAAAGTGTTACAATTACATAAATCCACCTCATAATAACAAGAGGGGTAAAAAAAATTCATTAAAATTTGAATTACAACAGTGCTAGAAAAGAATAACAAGATCCGAAAGTTGTCCAAATGGATGTCTCGCCTCCACGAACTGAAGAACAAGGGGGACCCAACGGTTTTGGTGCATGTTCCACCCAACCTAGTGGTACCCGAAGGCCCACCCCCCATGCTAGGAGATAGTAACAACGCAACATGGACAAGAAATCTACTACCTCTAACCAAAGGCAGACTCATACTGACACATACTGACTCAACCAAACATATGCACAATATAAGTCTAACACTAACATGGTTACATTGCTTCCAGACATATTATAATCAAGTGTGCTAAAGAGTCCATACACACAACATAAACTCAATGTTATCCTAGACAGAGTGTCATCCCAAGGTTCGTCATGAGATCTCCTCTGGGCATTCTTCATAGGTTTTGGTAATCCTGGTGACCTCAACTAAATTTCGGCCCTCATACTCACTCAAACAGAATCAACTACCTCTCGTGAGGATAAGATGGTTGATCTTGCTATTCCAAGCCTTCTCACTCACCCCAAGGCTAAACAAGCCCTTGTGTCTGTGAGTGTGGTTAATTTATCTTGATTAATGTGAATGCATCCTAGTCATCTAAATACATTACAATAAATATCACTTATTAAAAACACTTTTGAAGGTTACCCGGTTTACCTCTTTGGGCTCTGACCCCTAACAAAATCCACTCTTCTAATGGATAACACGCTACTCAAATCTAGACTCCAAGGGTGACTCAAGTGCTATAGAACTGAACAACACAATCTCTCCTATTCTAGGAGGCGACAATAAAGAATTCCACTCCAACACTTGGAGGAAAACAAACTCATAAAGCACTACCCAAGGGAAAAACACACATTAACTTAACAAGGGAATGACCCACATTCACTGGACGACTTTACAATTTAAATCTTAATCACTCGTTCCCAAAGCAATCAATAAAAGGGAAATTAATATAATTACACACTAACAATGAAAAAAATACTATATTTGGATATATTAAATCCATATTCTAATCTAATGTTTTTCGCAAAAAATTAAACTAATAACCATTCATATTTCCATTAAATAAATAAATCCCTCTTTTAAATAAATATTTATCACAAACTTAATAACAATGCATAAAAAGCATTTTAGTTAACCCACTGCTTAACTACTTGCATGCATTAAAGTGCCTAACAGAATATATAAATAATTCTCATAGTAGGTTTGAAATTCCAAACTACATAAATAAACAAATAAAATTTGTACTTAACACTCATAATATGCCTCTGTTTTACAATATTTACCAGTCTGAGACAAATTAATTAATTTATCTATAATTTTAACAGACTATACTAATTCCTAAAATACAATATATTAATATTAATTATTACTCATTAACATTTAATATATGTATAGAACTAATTCTAAACAAATAAATTTAATAAAAAGAAAAAAATTAATAAAAAAATAAAAAATAAAAAACAAAAAGAAAAGTGTAAAGGAAGGAGCGGACGGTACACGTCCGACGGACGGTACTGTCGGTACCTACTACCTGCTGCCTGCGTCGACTGTACTCATAGTACAACGACCGACGGTCCTAGGGGAGGTCGCACCTAGCATGGGGAGTGCGTCCCCCAAGGGGTGGGCGCTTTGCCCATGGTAGGTACGTCCTCCCTTGGGAAGGATGAGCAGTGGGGGTTTGACCTCCCCAACTGCCATTAATTAAAGCTCCCCCCCTTTTTATATTTTTTTAACCAGAACAACTTTTTTCTTATTTTGAAACCCAATAAAAATTTCATAAAAGAAAATAATGATTTTTTTTCCTGAAACTCGTTTCCCAATAATGTTGTACGGACAACGTTTTTTTTTTCGAAAAGACAAAACACAGTATTATAGAATAATCTTAGATTTTTAAAACATAAATATATTTGTAAATATGTATTATATGTATCTATATTCAAAAAAATATTACCTATAATATATATATATATATATACATAGAAAATAATACTGGTAATATTAAAAATAAATAAAATAAAACCAGTAATAGGAAATTAATTAATTTTTTCCCAGAATGTCTTTTAAAATTTCCAAAGGTGTAAATTTAATTTCTTTCAAACTATTCCTTCAAATTTTGAAATAATTAAACAAAAGAAAATTGAATAGATCTTAATTCTATTTAATTTTCTATGGAGGTTTTCTACGAGGGTTCGAGTTTTTGAAGAAAAGATCTCAATATTTTCTGAAGGTAAAATCTTCATTCTAAAACCTAAATGTTTGAAGCAAAATCAAATGTTTAATTTCAACAATGAATCTACGAATTCTGTTTACTGAATAAAATCCTACAGTAAATTTAACAAATTTTCCCCAATTTTGGATTAATTTAAATTTAGATTCGATTAACAAATCCAATTGCACAATTAATTCAATAGAGATTCTTAAACCTTTAAATTGAATTGAGCAAACAAGAACAAAACCTGGAATCTGAAACTACAGAAGAAGATGAATTTTTTTAATGCAAGCCTCCTCCAAGAATTTCCTCAAACGTGCAACGAATCCAATCCAAAATCCAAAAACTGATTCAAACCCTTCTTGTGCAAGTTTTCCAAAAATCTTCAATGCTCTAAAAGATGAATTCCTTTCCAAAACTTCTCTCCCCAAAATTGAAAACATGCATTCCACATAAATCCAAAAATATCTAATACAACCCTAATTCCCTTTGCATTCAAAGTTGAGAATTAGATATTTATTTTCTTTTCTATTTTCGAAAACCCAAATTGAATTTAAAATACAATTTCAATTTCTCTTGATTTATTTTAATTTAATTTAATCCAATAAACTTAATTAATTAATTTTTAATTATTTAATAACTAAATTCAACCCTTTTGAGATTAAAATTTAATTAATTAAATAAATTAAAATTTGACTAAATTAAATTTCACTATCAACATAAAATATGATCAAAGCATAGTATTAACTTAATATTAAAATAATCACTACTTTTTCCAATGCAATTATTCTAAACATTAATCTAACAATAATGCATCTAATAGAATCATATAACATTAAATCAAGTAAACATGACTCACTAATCAGTACTAACGACACACTAAGGCTAGGGCATAGACCTGACACATGTTACCTAGCTACTATCTCCCTTTCAACTTAACCGTTGGATCGACATGCTCAAACCTATGAGACTAGGTGGAGTCGATGTCATGTACCTACAACCTGAAATCAAATAAACAACATAATACAATATATCCAACATATAATACACACCGTGAAGAAGAAATCACGGATTCGTAGGGCACTTGCAAGTGAGTGATGCGAAACCATCCTCTTCACCAATCCACTCATCAAAGATTGACATTACATCATAATCAATAATCACATAATAATAATATCTCATGCTAACTCTACTAACATCATTAATCCATTATGCATGTGAAACAATAATCAGATAACCACATCACACAATAATAGTTGTCGCTCAATATTAGCGATCAAAACACAAACAAAAAGGTGTGTCCAGTATCATAGTAGCTGCAACCCAAACATAGCATTAGCAAGACAAACAAGAACCAAAACAGAGGGGTATTACAGTCCTATTGAATTAAATCACTTGAATCTATCTTTGGAAATAAATTTTAAAATTTATGGATGTAGGAGATAGTGTTAGAATCTCATCACATATATCTATAACATTAATTGATAAAAGGACTTTGCAGGATATATTATTCTGACATGTACAAAATATTAGTGTTGCAAAATGACTAACAACTATTTTCTAATTAGGGAGGAAACAGTATAGGTGACAAATCTTGAAGGTGCACATGTATGGAGACGTGCTTCAGCTCTTTGTTAGAACCTCTTAAATAGAACGCCTGCACACTTGATGCTAATGTGGGTCTCAACTAAACACCCTAGGAAAATTTTAACCAGATTTACCTTATTATTTGCAAACATAGCTGGATCTTTTATCAACTCTTCAAATTCCTCCTCAGACATGCTTGGCACCCCTTCACACACTTCCACTCACTTAATATACAAACTACCACTTTTATCTACTGCTTCTCTCAACTCAACTGCATTTGGGAAATACCATGGAAGATTGAGCGAGTCTCTCAAATCCAGGTTGATGATGCCCTGCATATCAATAAAGTTATATTAATCACCATTGCTATCAAAATTTATCATAACATTATAATATTAATAAGGTGCGGTAGTAGAATCTATGCCTCTGTGACAAGATCATCCCATGCATCTTCAAAGTCTTGACCACAAAGTTCACTCCCCATTGAAACTTGTTGTGCAGGGTGGGAAGTGTCTAGCCTTCCCATCAAGCACAAAAATAGTACACCTCCTGCTGCTATCTCCTCTGCTCTGCATTTCATGAAAGCTGTGAGATCTTTTTGAGATTGTTTGGCACAAATATCTACAATCTCCTTCCTGCCTCTATTGATCCACATTCTTCCTCTGTTGTAAGAGGGAGAATCTTTATGCAAAACAGCCTTAGGCACCTACAACAACAATCATAATAAACACTTGCCTTACAAGAATGGCTCATTCCACAAGAATCCAAGGACCCATAAAAAAAATGTCAATGGTAGTACCAAATTTTCATTGGCTTATAATGTGTAGACCTCAAAAGAATTGCACCCACATGGAAAAAAATATCAAAGAGTGGCTACCTGTGAAATCCAATGGAGGTCCATAAAAGAGAAGCATAAATGAATGGTTGAGGTGGGAAAAAGGACATGGTAGAAGGATCCAGGCAACCGAACAACAAAGTATGTTCGATTAGGTCATTCCATTAGATTGAACAACCAATTGAAATCATTTTGTTGGAGAAGAGAGATTTACAGGGGATCTCCTTATTCTGTGCCTCTAGTTTTGTTGTCACTAATTAAGGCTGACTCCTTAATCTGTGCCTCTAGTTTTGCTGTCACTAATTAAGGCTGATGTATCTCTATATATAGAGCTGTTGTAATCTCCATTCTCACTACCATGAATAATAACACCCTCTCTCCCTTCTCCAGTGGATGTAGGCTATGGCCAAACCACATACATTTGTGTGTTATGTGACTGGTTTCTTGATGGTATCAGAGTGGATCTGATCCGTTCTTTTATTCCACTTGCATATTTGTTCTTTTTTGAGAATCTTGTGATAGAGGGTTTGTTTGCTTCCTTGTCGTGAGATCACCAGCCTTGCCCCATTATCTGCCCTGTTCAATACCATGCCTACTCTTTCTACTGGTTCATGCGGAGTTCTTTTATCCTCTTCATCAGAAATATGGTGTGTTCTAAATCTTCCGCAGAGACTTTCATTGTAAGTGCCTTTCGTGATTTCTTTTTTGTCTGTTTTTTTTTTCATGGCCGAGTTCGATTCGAATCCTAGTTGGAGACTTTCATTAGTTCCGTTAAGTGGTATTAATTATGTAGCATGGTCTAGAGCTGTTACTTTGTCGTTTGGTGGCAAGAAAAAATTGGGTTTCGTTAAGGGTGATAAAAAGTGTCCTAAAAATACTGAATCAGGATATGACGATTGGATATCCAATGATCAGCTTGTTCGATCATGGTTACTCAATTCAATGGAGACTCATACTGCCGAAATTTTCACTTTTTCTAATTCGGCAAAAGAACTGTGTGATTCAATTGCTGAATTATATGGGAACCAAAATAATGCTGCCCGTATTTTTGAACTCACTCTTGAGATTGCTGCAGCCCAACAAGGTGAAAAAACCTTTAGTGAACACCTTGCGAATCTAAAAAAATTGTGGGACGAATTGAACCTGTATCGTCCACATACCACTAATGCCAAAACTCTTTTGAAACGAGCTGAGGAGGATAAAATTTTCTCACTACTTAGTAGCCTGAAGCCTGAGTATGAATACATAAGGAGCAAAATTCTGATGGATGCCACATTATCCACCCTTGTTGGTGTTTGCGCTACTATTCAGCGAGAGGAAACTCAGAGAAAGACTATGAGCTCAGAATCCAAACTTCAACTGAGAAGATTGAATCTAATGTCCTTTTGGTTGAAAAGGATGATAAAAGAAAGCCTCATTTTTTCGACAAAAACAGGAATGTTTCTCGCTACAAGGGTAAGAAGGAACTCTATTAATGTGATCACTGCAAGAAAATTAGGCATACCAAGGATCGTTGTTGGGAATTACATCCACATCTCAAATTTGAATATAAGTTTCGGAAGGATCATGCTGCTGTAGCCGAGACACCTTTTTCAATCAATCAATTGGGTCATGTTCTTCAACAACTCAGTAAGACTATCTCTTTTGACAACAGTTAGTCCACTTCCACTCATGTGTCAAGTAAAATTCATGCTTATCTTACTTCCCATTCCAAAATTAATTCTTGGATTATTGATTCCGGAGCTACTGATCATATGGCTAATAGTCCTTCAGTAATCAATTTTATTCTGAAAACTGCTAAGCATTACATTTCTGTTGCAAATGGAACTACTGTTCCTGCCTTAGGAAGTGGTAAAATTAGTTTCTTTTCTCATAGTGCTCCATCTAATGCTCTGGTTGTTCGATCCTTTCCTATTCAACTTATGTATGTTGGAAAAATTACTAATTCTTTAAATTGTGATGTCATTTTTTCCCCAAAATCTGTCATCTTTCAGGATCGAAAGTCGAAGAAGATGATTGGTAAAGGAACATACTCACATGGACTTTATTTTCTAAACTCCCTCAATAAGGCATGTCATGCCAGTGGCGTAATTGAAAGTCACACTTTACATAAACGGCTTGGATATCTATCCACCTGTATCTTGTCAAGACTTTGTTCCTCTACTTCTGTTGATTTTGATGTTTGTGACGTTTGTTAGTTTTCTAAACAAACACGTTTACCTTTTGTTAATTCATCTTCTATGTCTACTGAGTTGTTTGAATTAGTTCACTTCGACTTATGGGGACCTGCACCTATTGATTCTTATGATGGATATAAATATTTTTTGTTGTTCATTGATGATTTTTCTCATGCTACCTAGTTATACTTGTTAAAATAAAAAACTGAAGTGACTTCTATCTCAAAGATTTTCATACTATGGTGTTTAATCAGTTTGGTGCTAAAATCAAGATTTTTAGGTCTGATAATGGTACCGAATATGCTAAAGGACCTTTCTCAGAATATCTTCGAAGCCAAGGCATTATTCATCAAACAAGTTATGTCGGAACTCCACAACAAAATGGGGTAGCCGAAAGGAAGAATCGACACATCTTAGAAACCACACGGGTCCTTATGTTTCAAACGAAGGTTCAAAAACAATATTGGTCTCATGGTGTATTGACCGTCGCATATTTGATCAACCGACTTCCCAGCCGAGTTATTGAGTTCAAGTCACCATTGGAGATACTAAAAAATCGAACACCTGACATCTCACACTTGAGGGTATTCAGATGTGTCTGTTATGTGCACCAGCAAGCAATACACAGAGATAAGTTTGAAGCTCGCTCTACTTGGTGTGTATTTTTTGGGTATTCTTCCACTAAGAAAGGGTACATATGTTATGATCTAGTCACTCATAAAATTATTGTTTCACATGATGTACATTTTGTGGAGTTTGAATCTTTTTTTCAAGCTTGTGTTGAATTTGTGAGTCGGTCACAGGGGGAGTCTTTGTCTGACCCGGTCTCGCTTCCTACAATTACCAATGAAGATGTTGCTACTAATAAAGATGCAAAAGTTACTGAAGCAACCCCAATCCCCACATCAGCTCAAGCTACTTGACGATCAAGTAGAGAAACTCGCCCTCTAGAGAGAATGAAAAATTTCTTCACTTATCATGCTGCATCTTATCCTATGTAGGATCGTCTGTCTTATAATAATATTTCTCAGTCTCACCTAACTTTCTTGAGTACCGTTGCTCATAATCAAGAACCTAAGACTTTTCGAGAAGCTAACTCCATTGCAGTTTGGCGGAAGTCCATGCAAGACGAGCTACAAGCTATAGATGAAAATAAAACATGGGAGATTGTTAAGCTCCCTCCAGGAAGGAAAACTGTCGGATGTCGTTGGGTGTACAAAAATAAATACAACAGTGATGGTTCCTTAGAATGACATAAGGCTAGACTTGTTGCTAGAGGATTCACACAAACATATGGAGTAGATTACCAGGAAACTTTTGCGCCTGTTGCAAAGATGAACACATTCTGGGTCCTCCTTTCTCTTGCAATAAATCAAGATTGGAAATTGTTTCAAATGGATGTCAAAAATGCATTCTTGCACGGTGATCTTAAAGAAGAAGTTTACATGAGCATCCCACCTGGGCATCCGCAAGAGGCCAAGTTTGGTTTAGTGTGTAAGTTAAAAAAGGCAATCTACAAGCTTAAACAATCTCCACGGGCCTGGTACGCTAAGCTTAGTTCTGTCCTTATGATGAATGGGCTGAAACAGAGTAATGCAGATCCTTCTTTGTTTTTTAAAAGAGGTAACTCCGGTATTGTTGTTGTTTTGATTTATGTTGATGATATAGTCATTACTGGTGATGATCAAAATGCAATTTCTAAGCTTAGGATTCTACTACACAATAGATTTGCCATTAAAGATTTGGGAACTTTGAAGTACTTTCTAGGATTAGAAATTGCCTACTCAAAAAGCGGCATCTTTCTTAATCAACGGAAGTATGTGTTGGATCTGTTAGAAGAAATAGGTAAATTTGGCATCAAACCATCAAATATGCCAACGGATAGCGGAGGAAAACTGGATGATACTGGTGCATTATTGTCTGATATTGGTCAGTTTTAGAGGTTGGTCGGTAGGTTAATCTATTTGACCATTACTCGACCTAACATCTCTTATGCAGTTAGTTTGGTAAGTCGTTTCATGCATGCTCCCAAGGCTCAACATATGCATGCCGTTACCAAAATTTTACAGTATCTGAAAGGGTCACCAGGCAGAGGTATGTGGATGCATAAGAATGGTCATAATTCTATTATTTCCTATACTGATGCTGATTGGGCAGGGTTTCCCATTGATCGAAGGTCTACAACTGGATATTGTACTTTTGTTGGAGGTAACTTGGTCACATGGAAAAGTAAAAAATAGAGTGTTGTTGCTCGTTCAAGTGCTGAAGCAGAATATAGAGCAATGGCATCAACTACTAGTGAAATTATATGACTTCGAGCTCTGTTGCAAGACCTTGGTTATGGTTCATCTCTACCAACTCAATTATTTTGTGATAATCGGGCTGATATGCATATTGCTTCAAATCCAGTGTTTCATGAGCGAACTAAACATATTGAAGTCAACTGCCATTTTGTTAGAGAGAATGTGCAAGCCAATGTCATCCGCACAAACTTTGTCCGTACAACTCAGCAATTGGCGAATATATTTACAAAAGGTCTTCCAGCTCTCAAATTTCAGGAAATATTGTCCAAGTTGGGCTCTATTGACATTTTCGCACCAACTTGAAGGGGAGTGCTGGAGAAGAGAGATTTACGGGGGCTCCTTAATCTGTGCCTCTAGTTTTGCTGTCACTAATTAAGGCTGACTCCTTAATCTGTGCCTCTAGTTTTGCTGTCACTAATTAAGGCTGACTCCTTAATCTGTGCCTCTAGTTTTGCTGTCACTAATTAAGGCTGATGTATCTCTATATATAGAGCTATTGTAATCTCCATTCTCACTACCATGAATAATAACACCCTCTCTCCCTTCTCCAGTGGATATAGGCTACGGCCGAACCACATACATTTGTGTGTTATGTGACTGGTTTACATCTGTATGTTATGTGACTGGTTTCTTCACATTCGATGGAAAATCTGAGAAGAAAGCTTGGAACTCTGGAATGGTTATTCCATTACAAAGATTTCTCAGTGTCCTCACAACAAAATCCATGTGTAATATGGTGTTGTGACCAGTAGCACACCCAAGATATGCAATTCTATGAGGCCCTTCCTTGGGGAATGTGAGCTTCTCAATGGCTGCCTAAAACAATGGTTGCAGTACATGGAAAACGTACCTCTATCTTGTAGATTTTTCTGCATAACTTGTATTACCGTTACCTGGATACATATGGAGAACTTTGTGTTGTTGGGAAAAATAATTCATATTCTCTTTCTCTCCAGGCTTGGCCTCATGGTCAATGCCACAATTCTCCATTGTAGGCAACACTAACGCAGAATAATCTCTTTGTTCTACTTATAAAAGATAATACAACTGGAAGTAGCTCAAGAATGTTGGATCTATTTATAGGAAAAATAGCTTTAGCATAACTCGTAGTCGAGTTTATTTTCGACTAATGAAGTTAGTTTAGCCATTCAAAATATAAACGTTGTTTTGACCATAGGATACCCATAATGTTAGGGTCATACCCGAACATTCATGATGAGGAAAGAAGATTAACCAATATGCACCCTTAGTTTAGGTTCTTGGGGACCATAACCCTAATTTGCACTATTTACAGCCCCAAACGTTTGTGGTCACAATATCACATTCACCAAACCTAAAATGTTAGTGGTCATGTGCTATTAATTTCACAATTAGTTTTGCATGTGATGATTGTGATTAAAATTTGGGTTCTTGTGGACCATAATTTTAGTTTGCATTATTTACAGTCACAGATATTTGTGACCACAATAACACATTTACCAAACTTAAAATGTTAGTGGTCATGTGCAATTAATTTCACAACTTGTTTTTGCATGTGATGATTGTGACTAAAATTCACTAGAGATGCAATTGAAGTCAATGAAAATAAATATACAAGAAAATAATGTTATTGAAGTTAAGAAAATTAAATATGTTAGATTATAAAATTCTAAAATTCTAAAATTACAAATCACAAATTATAAGAGATACTATTTTCTTAATAAAAACTAGAAGATGGAAAATTTTAGAAGTATTATATATTAAATATTTTTAGCTTTAAGATTATGGATGTTTTATAGGGGCCACATCTCCACAATAAATCAAAATAGAAAATTTTGTATAAGCAAACTACTACTACAATCAATCTATACATCTCACAACAAACACTTCAAAATGACAAGTCATAATAGGTTTCACTTCCCATAGATCAAAAATTACACTACCAATAGCAAGAAATTACCCATGTACATGTATATTAAGGGCAAAGATATAGAGCATAGCCCATAAAAAATATAGAACCCAATGGGACATAAAAAAGAAGCAAAACCTAATATCATAATAACATAGAAAAACCATCGAATACCACCCTAATAGCCACCATCAACTATAAAACACGAGGACATGATCTAAAATTATTCTACTCCCAAATGCTCCATACCGACATACCCAAGCAAATTATTCTATCACTAATATACACTAGATGGAACTCTTGAACTAGAGACATTAACCGACTCAACCAACAAAATTTGAGGTCCTAATAAACTCTCTAACTAGTTACAAACCTTGATACTTTTACAAATTGATGCTTGTTGTAGTGCCTTCATGGTTTTTCCATCCTATAACACTAGAAAAGCATACACTTTGATAATTTATAAATTCCTTTTATGGTGGGATAATATTAATCACATCAACATACAATTAATGTCTTTGAAGTATGTGCTCATCCACTTACATGCTCAAGTAATGTTGATATTCTTGAGTTCATAAGCTAGATATTAATACCCTCTAAGCTAGTAAATGACACTTTTCTATTTTTCCAAATCATATTCTTAGGTTCAAAATCCGTTTAATCAACTCCTCCAACTCATCATTACTAAGAAGGAACATAGTCACTAGGCTCTATCTAACCTCTACATAATGCACAAGGGTAGAAGTTTAAAGATCTATGTCACACTTCTATAAAATAAATTCCTAACACTAATATAATTTTTAACTTTCAAGAATCACTAGAAAGTGACATATAATACAAGATCCACCTTAACCACTTTAGCATCTAATTCAACTTGTAGTAAAAAAAATATCTGGACTATAATTTGAGATGCTCCCTTGATTCTTTTGGTACATTCCTTAAAAAGGACTAACCATTGTATTGAGAAGGAGCTTCAAGATAATGAAACTACAAAAAGCATATAGAATTTCTAATCAATCTCAAGAATCATAATATTCATTAGTAATATCCACCTACAAGATAAAGGCCATTGACTATCCTTTTACACCCATTAAAAATGATGACTAGCTAGGGAATCATCAATAATACATGATCCAATGCTTTATAGGATATCAATACCATTAGTAGCAAGATTTAATTCAAATCAAATGTATGATGTTCTAACAAGAGTTATACAAATTATCCTAATAATAACTACAATTTCTTTCAAAAGAGGCATAAATCTAGAGAGAACCCATAATTTTCTCAAAAACTGGTTGTCATATTTTTCTCTATAAATGTGAGCAAGGAGACTCTAAGGGAATATGGAAAGTAGAGATTCACTAAGATACACTATCATGTTATATATTGCACAACATTTTTTATTAATGGCTTGGATCAATATTTTAGAGGGGACCTCCACTTTGATCTACTTGCCACTACCTTAAATCCTAGTAAAAGAGTGTCCAATTCTACCTTATTTTTTTAGCTTGACACCAAGATTCTTTGTCCCAACCATTTTAATTCTCCACACTTGTCACTTATACGTCCCCTAGGTTCCCCTTTTTAGTACCACCATGTAATTTAATTTAATTTCAAAGGAGGGGGTTGTCACTTATCCTTTCTAGAGAAAGGAACACCTAGATTTCTCAAACTTGAATATAGATTATTGTTATAATCTTTCCTTTTATTTAATAACCTTTGAATATGGAATCATGAAATTAAATATATAAGAAATATAATAACTTAAATAGTCAAGTAAGTTATTTCTAGTAAGAATATTAGTTATTCTAAATTAAAAATATATTAAATATTTACTTTCAACATATAGAGGTAAAGTTAGTCAACATATTACATAATATGCCAAATGTTTTAGTAATAAAAATATAAATAATTAACTAAAAAATATATTTTGATAAGAATTTTGAATATCATAAATAAAAACAACTAACTAAAAATTTGCATCCTACTTTTGCAATTGTAATCTAACAATATTAAACAACATGCTAAATATTTACTTTCAAACTGGGTAAACCCACAAAACTGGTTTACAATTCTAGTGAGGAAGGAAAATTGCAAAAACTGCCGCCATAAAAAAAAATGGTTTTTGGGGGTTTGAATGAACATTTGGTAGAACCCCCCTTCGAGCGAACCCATTAAATGCTGGGTCCCACCATTCCCAGGAAAATACCAAAAGGAAAGCTTTGTGGAAAGGGGGTTTGCTTGAACCCTAGTTTGAGCAAACCTCCAAGGGGGGTTTGCTTGAACCCTGGTTTGAGTGAACCTCCAAGGGGGGTTTGCTTGAACCTCCCTTTTATCCACTTCTCACCCTCTGGCACCAAAAATCTCCAAAAACTTTCCCTTCGAAGCTCGAGTTGAGGATGAAAATGGATACTTCACAGACCCAACTGGATGATGGTAGTCCTTAGAATGAGCTATCCAACGAATATAATTTTAATATGTTTTGGTTTTATTATGTATTTTTTTTTAGTTTGATTAAACATAGGTTTTTCATCGAAAGTCAAGCTCCATGTTCTACACAAGGGGAAAAATAGCAGATTGTCAATTTTTTTTTTGAAAAATATCACTACACTAGATATTGATGTCCTTGATCCAACAAAATAAAGAAGAATTTTGATACATACAAAAAAGGTTATGTTGTATACGGTCCACCTATGCCTGAATTGTAATTGGTTTGACTACGAAATTTGATTAAGGAAAAAATATTCAATGAAATGCTATGAAACCAATTCCATGCACTAGATATCATAGTTACAAATCTAAATTCGAACAAATTAAAATTCTGTCCTTCATGGAAATTTTTTTTATGTTGTATATGGTGAGCATCACTCCTTAAAAATGGTGTTTACTAAAAAAAGTTAGTTTTCAAAGGAGATGAAAAAAATATATTTAAAATCTATAGACAAAATGTCACAAATCACTAGTTTGCATCATCTTCAAATTCCTCGCGATTTAGCCACTATATGTGTCTAAAAGTGAAGATTTAGTTAGAAAAAAATAGTTCAGTGTCCAGTTTGGCCAAAAATTGTAAACGAGTATTGTGGGATCATTGTTCTATAAAACTATAGTAAAAAAATAAAAATATTATGACTAACATCACAAACACAACCACGACACTAATACAAAATAATCAAGATAAGATACATAACCTTTAGAGATGTCAACATTGTCTTTAATGAAGAGGTGTACAATACTTTAAATACTTTTTATATAATTAATAGTTATGTTTTTGAAATTAGATTCTACTTGTAGTAAGATAATATAAAATAATACTTCTTTCCCAACATAATAAAGAAGAGTCGTGACCTAATTTCTTTCTACCAACTTGACCCTACCACTCCAAATCATATATGGTTCAAGATTATGATCCCTATTTGGTAGGGGATTCTCCTAGAATGATGTAAATCACTATCCCCCATTGTTGTCCCTTTTGAAACTCAAGTTTTTCACATGGGCCATCTAAAGAATAAAATGTCTCCCCTACCCCTCCATCAAGATTATGGAATAATCATCCTTTAGATCTCCATCTAACCACTTGGAAGGTGGTACCAACATGGATCTATGTGCCTCTTGCCACCCACTAAATAATATTATTGCTAGTATTTAGAATTATCAAGGTGTTTTCATAAAACATATTAGTAAGCTAGAGACTAAAGTGAATAATATTATTAGTAATCAAGATAGAATTTTGGTATCTCCCTCTTTGATCATTGTATTTAAAAAATAGATGATGAAAAAATCTATGGTCAATATGATTATGTTCCCATTATAGACGGAGAAAATCAAGAAATAGAATCATTCTCCCCCTTTTGGAAACCTCAAAAGGAAAGTAATCTTAGGTCAGTTGGATAAGGTTATGACAAAGGTGAAAACTACACCTCTATCAAAGGAAATGAAGCTAATTATGGATAAATTGGAGATTACTATCCTCAAGTACCTCAATTCTCTATGGGGTGGTAGCTAATGTTTCTAACTCTTGGTAGTTAGTATTATTTATCTTTGAACATGATTTTACTATTTCTATGTCTTTGTTGGTTCTACCTCTAATAGAACCCTATTTCATTGTCCTTTAACTATTTCATAATGGAAAATGGCCCTTATAACCCTTCTTTAATTTAGCACAAAAAATTAAAGAAGAGTTGTGTGTTATAGTTGATAGGTAACAATAAAGTAAATTCAATGGTGTAAAATACTTGACTTTGAAACTACTTATTTATCAAATGTTGTGTAATGATTAATTCCTAGCATGCAACATGCTTGAAAAAAGAGTTAATATAGATTATTTTTAATAGTTAATATTTTTCATACCATCCAATTTGGAAATTAGTTTATATATAAATATGAATTTTATAAAAATCATATAATTTTCTTTAAATAATTATAATGGTAAAGAAGATAGTTTACAAAGTTTTATATCCATTGATAGTTGACCCTTGTCATTGTAATTCATTTTAAAATAAGTTTTTATGTTACATTATAAATACTTTAAAACTATTAAAATTTAAAAATGGTTGTAGAAGTGAAATTGTCAGTAATGGAGACAATTGAAAAATATACACTATGAGATTTTCTTGATCAATCAAATCTTTTATAATATAGAAAAATGAAGCCACAAAAGCAAGTGCACAACCAAATATTTCATAATCGAATATGTTTTCTATTCTGAAATAGAGGATGATACAAAGTAAAATAAAATATGAGAGAACAAAATTCATATATATAGGATACACTACAAAGAGATGTGAATGTACAACCATTATGTTATAATAGTAGATGTAGTCATATATTCCATAAATATCAACCAAATAAGGAACAAAAAAGTCACATGATGTAAGAAAAAACTACCCAAGTAGATACAAACCTAGGTAATCTTATTGTAGTTGTACACTAATGTAATAAAAGAAATCAATAGAAGCAAGAAAATATATATGGACCAACAACCCCCATAAATGTAGCCTATGTAGGTAAGATAAATGAGTAGGTCCCAACAAATATGTAGCCATATTAGGAGCCAATGCACAAATATTCTTGTCTTGGAGGATTGAGAAGGATAAAAACCCATGCAAGGAAAATTTCACCCCCAAAAGAGAAAATATGAAGAACTATGTGTCCCTACCAAAATTGTAGTCTCTTGCATTGATGGTAGATTCTGAGTGTTGAATGCTAAACATGATCAATGATCACTAAATAATATATTTCTCCCCTTGGAAAGAAATAAAATCCATGGTGAGTGTAGAATATCTTCCCATTCATAAAATGAATATGGGAGATATGACATAAGAAAAGGATCTTTAGAAAATTGATAGATGTAGCCATGCTAATGCTAAAAAGTGTTACAGTTGAATTAATAGTCTTAGGCTTCACTAAAGAAAGTGAAATCTCAAAATCATGGAGAGATAGATGAGTAATAGGGATAAAATATATATGGAGACAAAAAATATTATAAAATTTTCATTGAAGAGGAGTCTCAAGTCCTTTATATTTTCCTCTAGATTTTCAAGAAGGGTTTGTCAAAAAAATTGAGATATTTATCAAGTACTCATACCATTGAGATATCTTTGGAAGATAAGGATGGTCCTATTTAATTAAATCACTTCAATCTCTCTTTAGAAATAAAATTTAAAATTTATGGATGTAGGAGATAGTGTTAGAATCCCATCACATATATTTATATCATTAATTGATGAAAGGACTTGAAGGTTCAGATAGCTTTACTACATATTTTGGAAGATATCCATACTAGATGCTTGATAATGAAAATTAACCAAAGGATGATTAGGAGAAAAATGTGAGAAAGTATACAATCTAGATTGATCATCTACCTTTCCAACCACAACAAGATATTTTCTCTACAAATCCCAAATGACCAAAAAATTAGGAGTGAGTTCTGTTGATGGCCAAATTGACACAAAAACATGCAAGCAAGATGTAATCACCTTACCTCTTCTAAAAATGAAAAAAATGATTGTTAAATCAATCACCTTCCAAGGTCCTATATTTTGGGTCACGACATTGCTTTTTTGTTGAGTGCTCAATGAAGTTGTGATGTTAAAGGGGCCTGCTGGTAAACAAGTACAATCTGAACAGTACAAAATCACTTAATGTTGGGGGCTTAAATAAATATAAAAAGATTGATCAAGGCTTTGGGACAACAAAACTTGAACACAAATTTCTTAAATTCAGACATGCAATTCTAACAATGGGTGCCTTCCTAATTAACCGAACTGTAGAATAATACAATTTATGAAATAATCCATACCATTGTATCCATTCACAATGTAGATTTAAATCATACGACCATTCATCATCACCTTTTTTACTTTTCAAGAATAAATATCACCAACTCATTACTAGAATTAACAAATCGACAAATATTAAGAAACATCATTCACAAATAATGCAATAAAATGGTTTTAATTTTGAAATATTTTATTGACTTCCATCAAATAAGAAACATTTATGCACTGGCATATGAATAACCATTGTTTATCAACACCATCATTTGGTGCATGGGCACCAAGCTAAATTTTGTAATTAGGGTGATGAAGTCTTATTTTTTGGGTTGAATGAGGTCTTATAGACCATCTCATGATTTAAGAAGTGGTTATTAGTGGGTTAGAAGGTCTAAGTTGCAAATTTGGCAAAATATGCTAAAAATGCCATTTTCAAATTTTGTAAGTGCAAGACATGCAAAATGGGGAAGCTGTGAAAGGAAAAGCAACAATGCGGAAACACTTTCCTAATGCTAAAATCAAAGAGGAGAAGTGCAAAGACCAATTTTAAAACTTTCAAACACTTAAGATGAACACATATAGGATAACAAGAGTAACATAAATAAATCATCACAAAGATAACACTAGATTTACTTGGGAAAACCCTTACGGGAGAAAAACCCACCACAACAAGCTAAATAACTTTGTATTATAGTAAAAATGGTTTACATACAAAGTTGCAAACTTGACTTGAAGATGGAAGATCTCAACAACATTCAGTTGACCTCTTCACTATTCCAATGCTATTACTGCATATAATGAATTCTAGCTCATCACTGTTAGTGACTATGCCTATGTATCCGACTGTTACAAGTCTTACATCACATTCATTCCTTACCAACCAATCGAGTGTCTTAATTATACACCTTTGTAGGACATGCAAATCTGATCCCTGACCAACAACCCTGCAATCATGCATTGGGCCGCCCAACATTTACTTTTGTTTGCCATAACAGATTTTTTCAACTACCGAATCAAACTTTGTAGTTAATGCATATATCGCTTTCACAGATTTAAACATTTGACCAACAATAGTTGATTTACAACAGTGATGTAAAATGAATGAACAAGATCGTGCCACATGTCATCACGCCATTCATCCATCACTTTGACTATTGAAGCGGTCAACTGTGCCCTAAGTAACACCTACCAAGCTGTTGTGGTATGGCCTAACGACCACCATGTGGTATGGCGATAACCGTTTGATCGCTCGATCGCCAGATTCCACCAAGACATGCATACACATCTTGTGCAACTTTGGGGAATAAAAAAAGTATTTACAATATTCCCAAAAGTTTCTCTAAAACTATGACATGTGTTTGAAGCCTGCCTACCTCACATGCCGCCAAGTGTCAAACACTTAGACAATTTCGCTCGGTTCACAAGAGTTCATCGGTGCTCTCCTCAGCTAAGCACGGAATAAAACGAGCATCGTTGGATTAGTCAAAACTCAAACATAGATCAAGATCCTCATTTTCCGATGCACTTATGCAATGGTCCCCACCAAATCGCTTCCATCTGCCAACGGTCCATTGACGTAACGCAGTGAAAAGTTCCACCAATGACCCCAAGTCACATCGATAGAGTCGGTTGTCAAACACACTGCACTACCTCGCCTTGACCGCAAGACCTCTGCGGTAAGGAGGTAAGCAATTTTATTGACCGCCACAACTTACCTCGCCACTGTGACATGGCCGAATGGCTATTGCAGTATGGTGGTAAGCATTCTTTGCTGATTTTTTCCATTCACCGCGGCCACTGCGCCATCATCGAGCAACCCCTGCGATAGGGAGGTAAACCTTCAAACTTACTGTGCTAGTCCACCGTGCTACCACCAACTCAAGTTAGAGATCCCGTGGTATGGAGGTAATGCTCCCCAACGACAGATAGAGCAATAAAGGCTCGTGGTAAGGAAATGAACTGTGCCACCACACCTCTAAGAACTGTTCCTAGCTGTAGAGAGGTAAAGTCCAGAAAAGGATACAAAATGCCAAGTCTTTTATCGAGGTTCAAGCTAGAAGTTGAGACACCTGTTCCCAAAAAGCTCCCACTTGAAGAAGACTTTCTGGCTTCCTCTGGACTTTGAATTTACTAACGATCATAGGCCCCAAGGCCCATCAAATCTATGCACCATATGAACTTGTCCGTGCTCACTAGCTTTGTTAATGCATCTACAATATTCTTCAAAGAGTCATACTTTTCCAAATAGACCTTTCCATCCTCCACCATGTCTCTAACAAAGTGATATTGCACATAAATGTGCTTCATCCTAGCATGGAGAGTAGGGTTCTTTGCCAAATAAATGGCACTCTGACTGTGACAAAAAATTGTAATCTTCCCTACATTAAAACCAATATCATAACACAAATGACAACCAAAAAAATTCTTTGCAGGTGTGTGTTGCTGCCATGTATTCTGCCTCCATAGTAGACAAAGTGACTATAACTTGTTGCTTGCTCATCCAAATGATTGCACCACCATTTAACATGAAAGTGTATCCACTGGTGGATCTTTTGCAGTCAATGTACCCTACCCAATCAGAATCCACATATCCATGAATGTTGAGTGTTCTTTGTGATGCAACCAAATTGCCATGGTAACACAAAGCATATTCTGAAGTACCTCTCAAATATCCAAACACTCTCTTCATAGCATCCTAGTGTGTCCTTCCTAGACTTTCCATAAAATGGCTAAGAACTCCCACTGCTTGAGAAATGTCTGGCCTTGTACAGACCATTGCATATATTAGAGTTCCAACAAAACTTGCATAGGGCACCCTGGTCATGTCCTCTATCTCAGTAGCAGATTTTGGACAGTCTTCAACATATAGCTTTGTTCCCTGCAAGACTAGAACAACTAGCTGCTTGCAATAATTTAATACCAAATCTCTCTAGAGCAATATTGACATACTTACTTTGACTTACCCAGAGCTTTCTTCTCATTCTATCCTTGGTTATTTCCATCCCCAGAATATACCTTGTTGCACCCAGATCTTTCATTTCAAACTTTGCAGACAATTGAGATTTAAGATCAAAAATCATAGACTTACTATTTCCTATGAACAACATATCATCCATATATAGGGTAATAATAAGCACACGATCATTTTCAGATTTATAATAAACATAATGATCAGATTTTGATCTCACAAATCCCATAGACAACACAAAAGTGTCAAATTTTTGGTACCACATTCTAGGAGACTGCTTCAAACCATAGATAGATTTCTTTAATTTGCAAACCAAATTTTCTTTACCTTTTTCAATGAAGTGCTCAGGCTGGGACATGTATATTTCTTCTTCCATCTCTCCATGGAGAAAATTTGTCTTCACATCCATCTGCTCGATCTCTAAGTCATATGCTGCTGCCAATGACAAAATAAATCCGATAGATGTCAGCTTTTCTACTAGGGAAAATATTTATCCATAATCAATTCCCTCTATCTGGGAAAATCCCTTTGCAACCAACCTTGCCTTATATTTTTCAACACTGCCATCTAGACCAGTCTTCTTCTTAGATACCCATTTATAGCCAACAGGCTTTTGCCCTTTAGGAAAAGGTACCAAATCCCAAGTTTCATTTTTCTATAATGATTCCATTTCTTCATTCATGGCTTCCAACCACGAATTTGAATCAGACATGCTAATAGCCTTGTTTACAGTCCTAGGCTCATCAGTGCTAGTAATCAAGGCACAGGCATAGTTCGAATCCAACATAGAGAAATCATACCTATCTGGTTGTTGTTTTTCACATGCAGACCTTCTTACTAGTTGAGGTTGTGGTTCTTCATCTTTAGAACTCTTAGAGTTGCTTGAACTCTCCTCAATTTCAGGTACACCATGTAGTTCCTCTTTCTAAGGAATTTCAACTACATCATTCTTCTTTTCTCCTTTTTCTGTCTCTAGCTATAGATCAAGTACTAAAGGTTTCAGCTCACAAAATATTACACTTCTATTGTAAAAAACCTTCTTAGTATCAAGATTCCAATGCTCGTATCCCTTCACACCAACGTCATAGCCAATGAAGATACATTTAACAACATTGTTCTCCAACTTTGATATTTTCTTATTTGGCACATATACATATGCCTCACAACCAAAGACACAAATATGTCTCAGAGAGGGCTTCTTACCAGACCACACTTCCAAAGGTGTTTTTTCAACAAAAGCAGAACAAGGTGAATGATTTACCAAGTAACATGTTGTAGCCACAACCTCAACCCAAAAAAATTTCTCCAGACCAACACTGCTAAACATACTTGTCACTCTCTCCATTAACGTTTTGTTCAACCTTTCAGCAACTCTATTCTAATATGGAGTATAAGGTGTAATTTTATGCCTTTTAATCCCATGGTCTTTGCAATACCTTTCAAAATCTGTAGAATATAACTCATCGCCATTATTCATCCTTAAACGTTTAATTTTCTTTCTAGCCTGATTCTCTACCAAAGTTTTAAATTCTTTAAACTAACTGAACACTTCTGGTTTAATTTTAAGGAAGTATACAAATGCCCTTCTTGAATAGTCATCAATAAAAGAAACATAATATCTAGAATTCGATAATGAAGGAACATTAACTGGACCAAACACATCAGAATGAACATAATTTATTACACCAAAATATTTGAGGACTCGAATAAAATGAAACACAATGTTTCTTTCCATAAATACAGTGTTCACAAAAATTGAACTCAAGGTTACAATCATCAAGCCCTTCGATGAGATTTTTTATTTTTCAAGTTTTTTAAACCTTTCTCACCTATGTGACTGAGTCTATGATGCCACAACATGGTTTTCTCAGCTGGGAGTTTCACTTCCAAGGAATTTTTACCCAAAGAAACATCTTCATCCTTCTCTATAGGAACAACTTTTCTTGACTTTACAAAGGTGTTACATTGAACAAGATGTGCATCTAGCTTGTACGAAGTGCCAGTTCATACACCCTTAGCCAACACCATAGCACCTCTAGCCATCTTACATCCTTTACTCGAGAAAGAAACTCCCACACCAGCATCATTAAGCTTACTGACATAAAGTAAGTTACAAGTCAAACTTGGTATGTGTAGTACATCACCAATCCCTTTGATTCTTCCGTCAAGGAATTGTATTGACTCTTCCATGACCAAAAATCTCCAGTGCTGAATCACTTGTCAGGTACACCTTTCCACCATCATAATTTTTGTACTTAGTGAACCATTCTCTATGAGACATCATGTGAAAAGATGCACTAGAGTCAACAAACCAGACATCATCTGATGCCTGAGTTGCCAAGGCTGCAATGAAGGCATCTACATCACTCTAAGAAGAGTAATTGTCTGAATTATTATTATTATTATTATTATTCTCCTTACAATCCTTTCAGATATGGCCAAGCTGCCCACAATTCTAGTATTTCACCTTGGACTTCTTACCAGGAGACTTTGATCTCCCTTTAGACTTGGATTTAGACTTCTTGTCCTTCTTCTTGACTTTCTCCTTTGATCTACCTCAAACAACAAGGGCTTCTTTTCCCATCTCTGAAGACTTTCTTCAAATCTCTTATGATAGCAACGAAGCAACCAAATCTTTCATCTTGAAAGTAGTGGTCGTACTTCCAATGGCCATTACAAGATGATCCCAAGTGTCAGGAAACAAACATAATAGGAGCATGCAACTATCCTCCTCCTCTATCTTGACACCCGTAGATGCCAAATGAACAACACCCATATTGAATGAGTTCAGATGGTCTACAATAGATGCACCTTCTTCCATCTTCAAGGAGTACAAATTATTCCTCGGGAATAACTTATTTACTAGAGACTTTCCCTGATAAATATCACCAAGCTTCTTCCATAACAAAGTTGTAGATTTCTCCTCATGAACATTCATGAGTACGGAATTGGCCAAACTAAGTCTTATCTATCCTCTTTCTTTTCTATCGGCAAGATCCCAATCTTCTTGTTTCATACCTTGTGGCATAGATCCAGACATAGCAACCCAAAGGTCTCTATCCACAAGAAAGTCTTCCATCTTGAGTTTCCACAACTCAAAGTTGTCGCCATTGAATTTTTCAATCTATACTCTACCTGATGTACTCGCCATCTCAAACAGAATTAGGTTCTAACTTTGCAAGACACCCACTAGAACCATATTAGCACAAAAAACTAGCCTTACTAACAAGGATAACACAATTGGCCAGGCTCTCATACCACTTGAAAGGAAAAGTAACAGCGCGGAAATGCTTTCCTAATGCTAAAATCATAGAGGAGAAGTGCAAAGACCAGTTTTAAAACTTTCAAACACTTAAGATGAACACATATAGGATACCAAGAGTAACATAAATAAACGATCACAGAGATAACACCAGATTTACATGGGAAAACCCTTACGGGAGAAAAACCCACCACACCAAGCTAAATCACTTTATATTATAGTAAAAATGGTTTACATACAAAGTTGCAGACTTGACTTGAAGATGCCAGCTCTCAGCAACATTCAGTTGACCTCTTCACTTTTCCAATGCTATTACCGCATACAATGAATTCTAGCTCCTCACCGTCACCTTAGTGACTATGCCTATGTATCTGACTGTTACAAGTATTACATCACATTCATTCCTTACCAACCAATCAGGTGTCTTAACTATACACCTTTTTCTGATACACAAATATGATCAATGACCAATCGCCCTCCAATAACGCATCGGGCCACCCATCATTTACTTTTGTTTGCCATAATTGGATTATGTCAACCACCGAATCGAACTTTGTAGTTAATGCATATATCACTTTCACATATTTAAACATTTGACCAATGACAGTTGATTTACAACAGCGATGTAAAATCAATGAATGAGATCGCACCATGTGTCATCACGCCATTCGTCCATCACTTTGAATATCGAAGCGGTCAACTGTGCCCCAAGCAACACCTACCGAGCTACCATAGTATGGCGATAACCGTCTGATCGCCCAACCACCAGAGTCCACCAAGACACACATACACATTTTATGTAACTTTGGGGAATCAAAAAATTATTTACAATATTCCCAAAATTTTCTCTAAAACAATGAAATGTGTTCGAAGCCTACTTACCTTGCATGCCGCCAAGTGTCAAAAACTTAGACAATTCCACTTGGTTCACAAGAGTTTGTCAATACTCTCCTCAACTAATTATGGAATGAAATGAGCACCATTGGATTAGTCAAAACTCAACCGTAGATCAAGATCCCCATTCATTGGTACACTTATGCTATGGTGCCCACCAAATTGCTTCTATCTTATGTTGGTCCATCGGTGTAACCTGGTGAAAAGTTCCACTGATGACCCCAAGTCACACCGTCAGAGCCAACCGTCAAACACACCACACTACCTTTCCCTGACCGTAAGACCTCTAGGGTAAGGAGGTAAGAAATTTTACTGACCTCGATAGCTTACCTCACCACCATGACATGGCCAAAAGGCCATTGCGGTATGGCGGTAAGCATTCTTTTCTGACTGTCGCTGTTCATTAGTCATGGTAGGTAAAGGGCCATTTGAGGCATTGATTTTCAATCATTTTCTTGATGTAGGAGTTAATATATGTAAATGTATCTCGAATGAAGAGTCTTTGTATGATTTGTACAAGCATTGATCAATAAAAAAATTTGTTTTCTTTGTAAAACTGTGTTTTTCAGTTTTTTAGTGTTGTAGTAGTTAATTACATTAGCCTGTACTAAAGGGAATTGAATAAAAGTGTTTTTATTTGGGTATAGGGATGCGTTATCTAGGTTTCAATTTTTTTGGCATTGAAATCCATCTTATTTTGAGCTCTTAGTGTGTATTTTACTATAGGCGGGTCAAGAAGTCTAAATTTCAAGTTTTGAGGTCATGAAGTGATTTAATGGCTCATTCCACCTAATGTATATAATGTAGCTCAGTGGAATGAGTTCATTGGGATAGGAATAGCTTATATGTTAAGTCTTGGAGTAGGGGAGATCATTTTGGAGTCATGGCATGTAGCCTTGGGTATGAAAATGTGTGAGTTTGAGTGAATTTGAGTGAATTTGAGTGGTTTTAGAGTGAGAATGGATGAAATCCATTGGGGAAGTTATTTGTGAGAGTCTTTTGAATATTTACATACATCATATGGTATGTTTGGGGTGTTTTATGTGAGAGTTAAGAGTGGGAAGAATGATTTTCAATAAGGCACCTTGGAAAATGGAGTTTTGGGGGCTAAAAGTGAGGGTTTAGTAGATTAATAGCTTGGAAAGAATTTGGAGCTCTAAAAACTATGGAATCTTATGTTTGGTAACCTATATAATGACTTTCCTTTGATTTTGAGTGCATTGCATGTGTTTTGGGAGGTGCTTGTTTACAAAAGAGACCTAATTGGCCTAGTCACCCCTACGGTATAGTGAGAATATGAAGGATTTCTTTCAAAAGAGTCTATGTTGAGTTTGAGATGTGTTTATGATCATGGAAAATGGTATCCAAATTTTTTGGTATAGTTTAAAGAAGTCAACTAGATTTGTCAGTATGCTTGATAGTCCATTAAGAGAGGGCTACTAGCTAGTGAAGGCTTAGAGTGGTTTTGTGGCTAGCTATGGGTCCCTGTGATTTGAGAGTATTTTATTTAAGTTTGAATGAGGTTTTTAATCTTTTTAGATGCCTCTTTAAGTGCATGAAAGTGTCTGAAGCCTTAAAGGCAAGTTTGGGTTCTTGAAGGCCTAGTTCCTTGAAGAGTATGTGAGGGTTTTTGAGAACCGGACAAGGAGTCAAGTTTATGATCTTGGTTTTGATCCATTTGTTTGTGAAGGTGTCCCACCTATCTCTACATCATCATTGAGCTAAAATAACTTATGAAAATAAAACTACATCTATTAAAACTGTAAAAATAATTGGAAAAGCTAAAATTCTAATCTCCAGGTAGCTAATGAGACTTCAATTAGCCGACCTTTACAATGAGGATAGAATTTTTAATTATAGACAAAATTAGCATCAATCTCTCATATCAAAAAACAAGATCCATAAACGTAGGGCCCAGATCAGCAATTGTGGGGATGCCTAGTTAACTCCAAGCATTTGTCTTTGTTGAAAACCTCTAAGTGTTGAAAAGGACACCACATGCTTCCTCAATCAAAAACTAACTGCAATTTTTGACCCTATCCTCTATTGGCCACTACAAGTTATCTTTGACTCACCAAAACTAATCTGGAGTCACCCATTTGCTCAAAAATTGTCACGAGAGTGTTGCTACTCAAAAAGGTAGTTGAAATAATTCTTTTTATTTATTACCCTCATGATGATATTCATCATAATTCTAAAATATATTTTAGTGCATCATCATCAAGTCCATCGACCTAGTAAGTCTTAAACTTTGATTCCCCAAACCTCTTTTCTACTACAATGACTACTTCCCTCGACTGACCAATGTCTGTGATTGCCCACTTTATGTCACATATAATATGTAGCAATTTGTCCATTAGAGTCTGTGAGATGAGGATTTTCGGGGTGGACAAATTACACTTGATCCATGATGAATCAAAGTATAATTGAGCCAAACATACCTGCATCTACAAACAAGATCATTCAAAATAGAAATCTAAACTAAGCATTTAATTGAAAATTAAAGCAACAAACTACCCAAAAATAGTTAAACTCCTAATCTAGCCCATTTGAAACTTATCCTATTTTGGAATGGTGTCGTTTTGATGTGAAACGATGAACCTTTCCCAATCCCATGATTAGTGAGCCTATTTTAGTCGATTCTATGGAAGAGAATCAATGAAACCTTCAGGATAAAATAGATTAAAACATTATTTATGCTAAAATGGACATGATGCAAGATAATCAAACATTATATTATGCTAAAATGATCTAGTTATGCTACTTCTATGCTAAGAGTTGAAAACCCTAATTTATAGATAAACTAAGATGGATGCATGGAAGCCATCAATGGATGCTCTAAACTATTTATGCAATTAAAATGAACTAAAAATAGTTAAAAATGAAGAAAATATGGGTGTGGATGCAAGTAATTCAACAACATAAGTTTGCAATTGAAAGATGGATGAGATTCAATAGCATAATTTTTCTTTGAAAAAGCTAGATCAATTTGTCTCCAAATAGTGACCTATTTATAGGAAAGGAAATGAGAAATGGAGGGTTGAGATTGAAAATATTAATCAATGGTTAAGGATGAAAGGAAGAGGAGGAATGGATCATGAATTATCATCAACGGATGAGAATGCATGATGGGATTTAATCAAGGGTTCATGTTTGCTTTAAACAAACACACCTTTGACTTGTAAACACAAGTCAAAAGTAACTTGTTCGAAAGGTTAGAAGATAACTTGTAACTCAAGTTACAAGGTAACTTGCATTTGAAGCCAAGTGAAAATATCCTTTTTCAAATGATGGAGGAATAAGAATATTTTTTTGGAATATTCCCATGGGTAAGGAAAAATACATTTTACAAATTAAAACAAAGTTTTAATTGTGCAAAAAGGGGATAAGGAATATTCGCTTTGATTAGAGGAAAATTAGATTAATTGCTAATTAAACAGGATTTAATTTATGCAATTAGAGGATTTGGAGGAATAAAGTGATTTTCATGAAATTAAATGATTTAATGAATGGGAAGAGGGTTAGATGAAATTTAATTAAATAACTTGGGGCTATTTAACTAAATTAGAAGACCTAGGAAATTAAATTAAATGTGTTGATTTATTCAATTTAATTAGATGAAATATTAGCATGAAAGGGGGTGAATTAACTTGATTTAATAAATTAGATTAATAGATGAAAATGATGCAATTAATGAATTAGCCAGGCTAATTTAATCAATTAAGCGAAAAGAGGGTGGATATCAGAGGAAATTATTTTAGTAAATCTTATTTAAATATATGGTATCGATTAGGATATTTTTGAGTGTCTACATTTTCCCCCTCTTTGAAGTGAGGTACCTGCTGCGTCGGTTCAAAGAATAATGCTCCTCAGATTAAAAATTGCTTCCCAGATCAAAGAAAAAATCTAATTTTTACATGCCCCAAAAGAAGAATAAAGGTCTCCCTACCCCCTCGAGAAATTAGGCAGAAATTTTGAATTTTGGGTTGATTTCTCGATAAAGATGAAAAGTTGCCCCAGGGAGTTTGGAAAGGCTCTGGCATGCAAGAATTATGCCAAAAAGGCAAAAAAATGATGTGAAATTAGGTTCTAGTTTGGAAAAATTGATGAAGGTGATGATAAACCCCAGTTAAAATGTGAAATTAGGGCAAAAAATCCTAATTTACTAGCTTAAATAAGCCAAGAAGGGTCATTTTCAATTCATTTGCACATTCACACTTGAGATTCTTGCGATTTTAAGCTCTAACCCTCTGATGCAATGGCATGCCATGAGCTTCCCAAGCACATCTCTGATCGAGTTCGAGAGTTCCAACAACTTCCAGGTGCAAGGCCACCGGTATGTGATTCAAAACTTGATTTGAAATTTGAAATTTTGATGCATTTATTAGGCGTTAAAATTTAGATTATGGCAGCGTCACTATATAGCGATGCCCAAACTTAAATTGGTGATGCTCAAATCAATTATAGCGATGCATATGTATATAGTGACACTTTTCTCAATTTAAAATTAGGGTTTCTAATTTTAAATGGTGACGCATACTTGTTTAGCGAGACCCAGGCCGATTTAGAAATTAGGGTTAGGGAAATCTAAAAGCTAAATTCTAATGCCAGCTCATTTGGCGATGCATTTTCTAATTTGAGATTTTAAATGCATCGAGTACCATTAGTTGAATTTTAAATATAGCGACACTTTTTGTGCTTGTTGAGTCAGAAATTTCAAATAACTTCAAATTTTGATGCTTTTCTAATGCCATGCACTTCATGGATGCAGGAGATTAACCCACCATTTATGTTGAGGGAGTAGAGGCCCACTGTTCTAGAGAGATTATATGATCTATCAGAGTTGTACCAGGAGCACATGTGAGAGATTGGTTTGTGGTATGTTGCATATGCCCCACTGATTAGGACACACCTAGCAATGATGATGACTCTTTGCGAGAGATGGAATAGTGAGACCTCATCCTTCCACATGCCAACAGGTGAGGCGACAATCACCTTGGAGGATGTGTGGCAGATATTGTGCTTACTGATTCATGATGATCATGTGATCTATGATTTTGATGTCGGGCTTGATGCATGCCACAAGGTGATGGAGATGGAGGACATTATGTTGGTCACATATCAGATTGACCTTGAGTCCTATAGAGGTCACGTGCCCACCTTCAAATTGATCATCGCAATCATCATTTTAGGGTTGGTGGTCCTAGACTGCTTACTGATTCATGATGATCATGTGATCTATGATTTTGATGTCGGGCTTGATGCATGCCACAAGGTGATGGAGATGGAGGACATTGTGTTGGTCACATATCAGATTGACCTTGAGTCCTATAGAGGTCACGTGCCCACCTTCAAATTGATCATCGCAATCATCATTTTAGGGTTGGTGGTCCTAGACAGATGCAACATAGGTTTCAATCCAGGATGGGGCTTGGCGTGGCATCACATGCTGCATAGGAGGACACTCTTTGTATGGGGGCATGTGATGGTGGCCTCGTTATACCATTATTTGCATGATTTTGTCTATTATGATGACATGGCCATTGACATAGGGGTTACTTTGTTGCATATTTGGGCATGGGAGCGCATTGTCATGCTTCAGGAAATTGTTCAAATGGCTAATGATGAGCTAGATGATCTAGTGATCTAGCAATATAGGGGTGCCATTACTCTGTGGAACACAAGAGAGATAAGGCTCTCGTACTGGAGACAGGTGATAGATGACATGATAGTTTTTTGCTGGTGCCCATAGCTTCAAATGCCGCCATGGTTTGATGACATACAACAATTATTATTTTCCAAATAGACCTAATACATGTAGGTTTGAGAGCATCATATTATAGAGAGATACCTTCCAGACAAGGTAGCATGCCAATTTGGTGATGTATAGGATAGGCCTGACAATGCATACAAGGCCATTTTTACAAGATCGGCTAGAGAAGTTCCTTCAAGGGGACCAACCATTATGGGTCCAGAGGTCGTTGATAGCTTCAGACAGTTGGTAGACCAACCTTGAGCATATGATCAAGGTTAGCCAATAGCACAGATCAGGTCAGCATATGATACGTGGTTCGTGCCCCCACTATGATTGACAAATCCGACAGGTGCTCCTCCCCGAGGGAGACCGAGAGGAAGGGGAGCCAGAGGTAGGAGATAGGGAGGCTGGGAAAACCATGATGGATAGGTTCTGGGAGCACCTCCAATGGAATAGCCACCTCAGGTACAGCCATAGGTGCAACCATAAGTACAGTCATAGTTGCAACCATAGGTACAATTGCAACTAGAGCCACCACCACCAGATGCACGCGATGTATTTACTCAATAGCTACAATAGTAGGTGCAGACATTGACAGGTGAGTGGGAACAGTCCCACCAGCAGTTGATTGCAGTCATAGCCGAGAGAGATCAAGCACTACAAAGAGTATAGGATGTAATGATGGAGAGGGACTAGGAGGTCGTCCAGATTGAGGCCATGACAGTGGCTACACATTGTAGGACTATGTCAACATGATTATATAGTCATGCTATTACAGAGGCCACATATTATAGGATGCATTATTATTGAGATGTACTGGCAGCACTGAGACAACCAAATTTTTCATAGTGCAACGATGTGTGTCCCCGAGCAGAGGATCAACCTGAGAGACAAGATGGAGAGGGTAGCAGCCATGAGGGCTAGCTTTTTGATGTACACACTTTTTTAATGTTTCCATATTCTTTATCACTGATATACTTTCATGGGTTCCTTTTTGATAGCCGCGTGGATATTGTGTTTTTTTATCAATGTCCATACACTAATCCAGATTTTGTACCATGACACATTTTTTGATAAATATATGATACAAATATAGATGATTCATGATGTGATGTGTGTACTTTATTTCATGTTATGAATGATATGGATGAGATGATTATATTTGATTATGTATGGATGCACTTAATTTATGCTTATGTGATATGTGATGATATGATATGCAATGGTATAATCCTTTTTTTTCATTATCTTTTCTTATGTAAATGTGATGAATGAAAATGATGTGGATGTAATGATTTTAAGATGCTTAGAATAACAAACCCATATTATTCTTCACAACTTAAATGATAATGCAGTATGTATGATGTGATATGCATTGATTATGTTGATGGATGCTTTATGCTATGATTATGAGATGCATATATGCTGATGATTTGTGGATGCAAGATGTGTTGGTTGTTGTGGTTGAGTTTTTGATATGTGGTTGTCATTAATGTCAACACTATTAGCATTATTGTCTTTAAGACTATATATGTTGAGGATATTGAGAAAATTGTAATAAAATATGTTACAGGTTGTCTGTGAAGCAATGAAGATCAATATGGTATAAATTTCAATATGTTCATAACTAGATGTTGTGGATTAAAGGTTTTGTTTTCAATTCTATCTAGTTTCTACTCTGAAAGTTTCATAGGGGGGGAAGAAGATTTGAGCAAGTTATAAGTTTTTGTGTTCTGACAGCTATTATGTTACTGCAAATGGTGTTCATGGAAGAAGATAATGTGATTCTAGTAATTTGAGTTGTTGCATATGTTCCTGAGGTGTGTTGGCCCATAGATGCATTGCATCAAAATATTGACGTATTAATGCTCGATACAATTGCTAGAGTTAATGGATCCACGAGAGGTAGTTAGTCCATGTCATGAGTCCTGAGCGAAGCGCTGACCATCTTCCAACAAAATCCCCCTCAGCATTACCCAAGGGGATTCAAACTTGGCACCTTTGGCTCTGATACCACTTGTTGGCCCACAGTTGCAGTTGCACCAAAAGATTGACCTGTTAATGCCCGATACAACTACCAGAGTTAGTGGATCCACAGGAGGCGGTTAGTCCATGTCATGAATCTCGAGGGGAGTGTTGACCATCTAGAAATAAGGTGTTTGTGGACATTTCTAGATCATGTTTTATCTATGTTGCACGTTTGCATTAATCATTGTGCTTGTGATTCAAGATTTTCTCTTACGTGTTCATGTTTTTCATGTTCATGGCTAACAAGGTGTTTGAAGTGTGTTGTGGATCTTCGAGGAAGAATATTTGAAGGTTTCTTGTGTTCAAGAACATTGTTTTGGGCTGACAGTTTGCATTCATTCTATTAATGTGTTGAAGCCGATAGAAAGTGATGTAATTTGTTGTTGCAGATATATATAAGTGATTGTTTCTTCCTTTGAGATGTATGTTAAGTGTGTGTATGCGAAGTGTGGAAGTGATATATGTGAAAAAGGTTCAAATCATTTGAAGGCAGAGGAGAGTGTGAAGAAGAGTGAAAGAAAGTAAAGAAGTGTTCATGTGCTTAACCAAAACTATAACTAGGCATTAGCAAATATTATTTTCTCAATTCAAATTCTTCAGATGGATTTAATTTGAATATTTTATGTAAGACAAAGAGTCTTCCTTTGAGCAGTGAGCTCTAGGCAGTGTGCCTGAATGCATGTGCATTCCTCGTATATTCTTCTTTTACTTTTAACAGGATATAACTTGTGGATTAACCTCCACCATGGTTTTTCCCCTAGCAGGGTTTCCACACAAAAATATTGGTGTTATGTGTGTTTTTGATTCATGCTTTCACTGTTATTAATCAGATCTATGAATAAAGGTTAATAGTTTTAATAAGTTTGAAATTCTATGACAACTAATTCACCCCCTCCTCTCAGTTTTCTACCCTTGTGTTTCCACCAATTGGTATTAGAGTAGGTTTCTTGGAAGAATTTTAATAGCTTGACGTGATCTGGGATGGCGACATATAAGAAGGATAGTCCGAGATTTGATCAAAAAAATTATTCTCTATGGAAGACACAAATATAGTGTCATCTGAGATGCATTGGTGAATCCTACTAGCACATTGCATGCAATAGGTATGTTATTCCTCCAAGTGGTCCTACTACTACTGTTGAGATTAGGGATGTTGAATATAAGATCAGGGCTAAGGAAGCATTGTTGAGTGCTTTGACTGATTCTAAGATGACAAATGTCATGGATCTGAGAACTGCTTATGAGATCTGGAAAAAGTTGGAAATTTTATATGAAGGTGATGCTAATGTTAAGATGGCTGAGCTACAATGTCTGAAAGGAAAATATGAAGTGCTGAAGATGGGTAATGATGATAATATTGCTACTTTCATGCAAAGAGTGAATGAACTTGTGTGTGGTATTAGATGTGCTATTGGACAGGTGGATGAATTAGAGATTGTTCCTAAAGTTCTTAGATCCTTGCCCGATGCATACAAAATCAAAGGTAAAGCCATTGAGGAGCTTCAAATTGTGACAAATATAACCAGAGATATGTTGGTTGGTAAACTTACTATAACGTAGATAAAATAGCGTTGCACAATAAGATGGTTAAATCTAATCTAAACATGCATAAATCTAAATCAAACAACAAAGAACAAATCAAACAAATTAAAAAGAAAATAATGTAAAACATAGAACAATCTCACCAAATATCAATCCATTTCCTTGAATTATCTTGATTGTCCTCCATTTTTCCGTGTTGGTATTCTTGCCCTCATATTTTTAGTATGAATGCAAGCCTAGCCTTGACATATGTCTAAGAAAAATATTGAAGATTAAGTTCTTCCAAAAAGTGTATTGATTTTGGGAGGAGGAATAATGGCAAAGTTTAACCAATTTATAGAAAGTTGGTTTTCAAACGATCGACTCATATTCGAAAGAGAGATCAACGATCAAGATTGTTGAATTCCATGCGATGTGATTTCTGTGTCAGTTAGAACGTGAGTTGGGAAATTCTACAAGATAAAGATTAAATTAAAATAATAATTTAATCTAGTGTTAAGACTGTTAAAAAATATTTAAGAATAGACATTAAGATTAAATAAATGATTTAACCTTTAGTTGAAAGTCTTCGAAAATAGAAGAATTAGACTTTGAATGAAAAGGATAAAGTTAGAACTCGACAATGATCAGTTCGAATGTACACATGAATTAATTAATTAATTAAATATATTTAATTAATAAACATGTTCATGCATATGAGTTGGAACTAGTTAATTGACTGGTTGTGACAAAGAGCCCTTTTCACAGAGACGATCAAATATTGAAACCAGAGATAACTGACAGATTTAAATAGATCTCAAGTCAAATGGTGAGTGAATAATTAGTTAAGTAGGCAATAGAAGAATATGATAAAAATAACTCTTTTTATGAACTAAACGTTTATTTAATTCATCATTCGAAATTGAAAAGATTTAATTAAATAAATAATGATTTATTTAATTGGCATTCGAAAAGCTTAATTAAATAATTAAATAATTAAAAATTAATGTTTAATTATAGTCAAAATATGATCAAAGATAAATTAAATAATAAATTATTCAATTCAGAAAGGGAACTAATTAATTAATGATGTAATTAAATAAATAAGATTTATTTAATTAATCAAAGTTGAATACATGCCATAATAAATTAATTAAATAATTAAAGTTATTTAATTAATAGAAGAAAGATGTGTATAGGAAATAAGTAAATAATTAACAGTATTTAATCATGACCATGGACATTAGACAATTATGTCGAAAGTGGTACTCGCAGGCCTAGACGAATTTTCAGTGTCTACAGTTTTTCCCTCTTTGATATAATGTTGTTTATCGTATTGTGTCAAATAAATTGAGAAAAATGTATGCCCTAGTGAAAGTAGGGTGAGAAAGGATGATGAGGAGGTATTAGTATGCCCCCTTGAGAGGGTAGGTAGGTTCAATGAGCATGAGTGTGCTCTTGAAATCAATGAGAGGAGTGGAATATATAGGACAATAGACTGGGGGAAAATAGATAAGGATAATGAAGATGTAGACATGGATGTTAGTATCATAAATTGATATTACAAAAATTATAAAATCTTCAATATTTTTCCAAATACATACTAAGCCTTGCATTAAATCATCAATGGGTGGGACTGACACAAATGGACAGTACACACCATGATATGAGATAGACCATAGTGTACAAATTCATCCACTTGCGAAAAACAGACAGTCACAGACAAGGAGTGTCTTAACTCATACTATGAGCAAGATTGCCCCAATCTTTTTGTCTAGACAAACCACAAACAACAAACAAACAAAAGACAAGTAATGAGACATCATTGCTCCTCTAAATATTTCATGGGACATCCTTGAGGAAACTAGTAACATGACTCAAAATACAAAGTTTAAAAGATAGTTGATAGACAACAGTAAAAAAAAAGAGTCCCGAGACATCCTTGCTTCTCTAAATCCTTCAAGGGATATCCTTGAGAAAGCTAGTAACCAAAATCATGCAAAAATCGATAAAAAGATAAAACAAAACACGATGTAAAATAAATAATCCAAATAAAACTATTTGCCAAAACTTGATCTTGAGTAATTGTTTGATGTTTGACATAGCTCGATGTGAGGGATGACACATACCATATAAGACGTTGAGTCTAGTTTCGACTTTGTAATCATCTGTGTAAGGCATGACAAAGCCTGGTTTCAAAATGAAACGTTTCATATAAGACATTGAGCCTGATGTCGTTGATGTGACAAGCTACATGAGGCTATGATGATTGACAGTGTTTGTTGTCAAGAAAGACATATCTTGCTTAAGACATAGGTTGATCACTTTGACAATGTGTTTTATTTTGACTTGATGACAGTTTTGAGATGTTTTCCTTGTTAATGCACGACTTGTTTTGATGCCTTGATTTTTATGAGTGTGTGCATGTGTTGAATTATGTGGACTTGAGATGATATACCCTAAAGGACTGACCTAATGCAGCCTCGGGGGCTCATCAATTGATAGCCTTGCCTACGTTGTACACACAAAGACCTCATAAATCAACTAGACTTTAATTGACATAACTGACTGAAAATATGTACTTAAGTTGATGATATGCAACATGTGTGATAGTGAATATGATAAACCCTATTAGACTAACCTAGTGTGGCCTTGGGGGCTCATTGATTGATAGCCTTGCCTATGTTATACACACAGAGACCTCATAGTTCGACATGACCAATGACTTTGACATTTACAAAGAGTCATGATTTTTTGTGTGTGAAATGTGAGACACCTAGAGAGACAGACCTAATGTCTTGGGGGCACATCGAATGATGGCCTTACCTACGTCCAGTCGAAGAGGCAACGTAGTTCAACAATATCTATGATTGACTTGACATGACTGACTCCAACTCTATTTTGGGATTTTTGACATGTTTATGATTTTTTTATCTTTTTGGAGTTTCTTTATGTTTTTGGATTTTTTCAGGACATTTTCTAATGTTTTTGAGCTTTTTTTAGGACATTTTCTTATGTTTTTGGATATTTTCAGGACATTTTCTAATGTTTTTGAGCTTTTTTCAGGACATTTTCTGACATTGGGTTGCTATGTACAAGGTCCACATGAGATAGAGCGAGGATTTGCCCCCGGTCAAGAATAAGACATACATGATGGAGTGGGGAGATAGAGTGGACTTGATGTCAATCATTCCAAGTAATGGATAAGACAACCATTTGTTATGAGTGATGGTGAAAATTCTGATTTGAATGATGGTAGATGAAGGAGTGAAGTCGACTACACATGGTGCATGTTTGCTATGTTTTCACCATGGTACTTATCCAAAGCACAACTGAAGTGGTTTTAACTATTGGATGAATTATTTCTCTTTAATATTTTATTGATTTTCAATTTTCTTGGTGTTAAAAAGATTTTTGTTTGCCAAGTTTTCATGAAGGTAACCATTTTTTTGTTTTTTCCATTATTTTTTTTGTATTTTTTGATTAAAACATGGTTCTTAGAAGCTACACATAGAACCTCGTTAGATGAAGGTTGTTGATTGGTGAGAAAATTGGTTCTCCTTCAGGGTAGAGAGTTGATACACTCCTGATCCAAAAGCTTTTGTGACAATATAGGGCCCTAACTAGTTAGGTTCAAACTTACCTAGTTTTTCTCTTTCAACTTGATTATTGGGGTTCTCCATTAAGACCAAGTCACCAATGTTAAAGTGTTGATTTAGAACTTTCCTATTATAGCTACGATGGAGATGATTCTGATATGCTTGCAAATGATCTAGTGACTTTTGTCTTCATTCATCTAGGAATTCTAACTCCTGCAATCTAGATACACGATACTCTTCATCGTTAATATAACCTTTCAAGGATACCCTCAGGGAAAGGAATATCAACCTCAATATGTAAGATAGCTTTAGATTTGAATACTAGGGAGTACGGAGTGGTGCCAATGGGAGTAAAAATGCTTATGCGGTAAGCCCATAAGGTAGGATTAAGTTGTAAATGCTAGTCACAACCAGCATCATTGATAGTCTTTTTTAGGATTCTGATAATGGTTTTTTTTAGATGCATCGGCTTGGCCGTTACCTTGTGGGTAATATGGAGTAGAAAAATGATGTTGGAAATGGAATTCTTTATTTTTGAATGGATGCACATTGTCTGTGATGATGGATTGAGGTACACCATACTGAAAGATTATGTAGTTTTTGATAAACATGGATATTTGTGTATCGGTGATGTATGTCATGGGAATAGCCTCAATCCATTTGGTGAAGTATTTGGTGGTGGTTATGATGAACTTATGGCCATTGGATGATGGAGCGTGTATCTTAACTATGAGTTCAAGTCCCCATTGGGAAAAGGGCCATGGTGAAGTAATCAGATGGAGCTCTTGTGTTGGCACGTGTATCAAATATTTGTGTATCTAACATTGTCAATATTTTTTGACAAAGATATATGAGTCCTTTTCCATAGTAGGCCAATAATAACCTAATCTCATAATCTTGTGGGTTAAAGTAGGACCGCTAGAATGGGATCCACATATACCCTTGTGTACCACTCACAAGGTTGCTTGTGCTTCTTCCGCATCAAGATATATCATTAAGGTGTTATCTAAGGTACATCTATACAAGGTATCTTCGATGATGGTGTATTTAGTAGACTTACAGATAAAGGTTCTACGTTGGTTGTTTGACAAGTCTAAAGGTAGGATTTAGGCATTTAGATAGTCGTATACGTCCTTGTACCAAGGGGAAGTAGGACCAACAATCATACACACCATCATAGTATCAGGGACATTGTAAGCAGGGACAAAGAGCTGTTAGACCAAAAACTCAAATTTAGGCACATTGCTAGGAATATCCAATAAGGAACCCACAGTTGCCATAGCATTTTTTGTCCTATTCTGAATATGTGGTTTTTGTTGAAAGGTGATGTCATCAAAGTATTGCTTGAAACTTTCGACCATGTGCTTGGGGCAAGTTTCTCATCTTTATTTTTATAATCATCATTGACTTTCTGAACTACTAGTTGAGAATCCCCATAAACATGTAGACTCTTAATCTTCCATTGGGCTGCCATTCTAGTCCTATCACTAAGGCTTCATATTCTGGTATCTTTTTGGTGCAAGGGAAATCAATCCTGAACGATTTAGGAATACTATCGCCTTGAGGTGTAACAAGTAGTATTCCTTTTCCTGAACCATGATTAGTATGTGACCCGTCAAAGTATAATTTCCATTTGGTTCTAGTGTCAACTTTGAAGATAAACTCATCAAGCAAATCCACCACTAAAGGATGGTTTGCCTTCATGGGTGCATTTGCTAACTGATCTACAATTACTTGCCCTTTTATAGCTTTCCTCTCCACATATTGGATGTCATAATCACTAAGTATCATCACCCATTTAGCAAATCGTCCCATTTATGTTGTTTTACTTAGGAGATATTTGAGAGGATCAATCTTTGCGACCAACATGGTTTGGCGATTTAGCATATAGTGCCAAATTTTTTGAGTAGTAAATACTACCGCAAGACAGGCACATTCTATGTTACTGTAGTTTAGTTCATATCCCACCAAGGTACGAATGACGTAGTACACTACCCTTTCATGAACTTGATCATCATTTTGTGCGAGAAGGGCTCCTAATGTTGACTGAAATGTAAAGTATCAAAGGTCTATCATCTGTAGGTGGAATTAACACAATTGGAGCAAGCAGATAATCCTTGATCTATTGGAAAGCTTCCTGATATTTAGGTGTCCATACAAATGGTACTCCTTTCTTGAGCAAATGTTGGAATGGATGTATTTTGTCTGCTAGTTGTACAATGAAGTGCCTGATGGATTGTAACCTTCCTTGTAGTGTTCTTAGCTGACCAATGTTGGCTAGGGGAGGCATTTATATGATAGATTTTACCTTCACTGGGTCTACTTCAATGCCTCTTCTAGAAATTATATATCCTAGAAGTTTCCCTAATTTCACTCCGAAGACACATTTCTTTGGATTTAGTTTGACTTTGTAATTTACTAGTCTTTGGAATATCTTGTCTAGAACTTTCAAATAATTTTCCCTTCTTAGTAATTTAGCTATGAGATCATCAACATAATCTTCCATGAGAGTATGTACAAGGTCATGGAAAATAGTCATCATTTCACATTGATACAAAGCTCCTACGTTTTAAAGCCCAAAAGGCATAACATTCCAAAAGTATGTTCCCCCTGGATATGTGAAAGATGTCTTATGTCCATCTTCACTTATGATTTTGATTTGGTTATACCCGAACAAACCATCCATGAGGGATAGAATGTTGTATCATGTTGTAAGGTATACTATCATGTCAATGTTCAGTAAAGGGAATTCATCCTTAGGACACGCCTTGTTGATATCTCTAAAGTCTATACAAATATGGATTCCCCCAATTGGTTTGGTCACTAGCACAAAATTTGAAATCCAGTCTGCATAGTCTATGGATCTTATGAATCTAGCATCCAATAGTTTCTTAAGTTCTTCTTTGACTAGTAGAGTGATTTGTGGATGCATCTTTCTTAGCTTTTGTTTGACAGGCTTAATACCTAGTTGTAATGGTATATGGTACAATATAAGGTTTGGATCCAGCCTAGGTATATCAGCATATGACCATGCAAATTTTATCTATCTCTTTGTGAAGAAGTCTCGAAACTCAAGTTGTTCTATCTCTATCAAAGATGTTGCAAAATATATGACCCAAGGGTTTTCTTCTGTGTTTATGTTGAATTCAATAGACTCCTCTACTAACATTGGTGATATTTCCTATGAAAATAGGAGAATATTCAAACCTCCATCCTTGGGTGCCTCGGAGAGGTTTTTTCCCTCTGATGCATCCTTTATTTATACTATTTTTGCATCCAAAGGTGCCTTTCGGTTTTCACCTAGGGACTTGTAATTTTCCTCATTTTCATTGCTTTTATTTTTATTTTCACTTTTGTGACTAGAGGTGTGAACAGACTCCCCAAAATATGCTTTGTCATCCAAGTCTATGGTAAATCCAGCTTTATGATCCCCTCTAGGTATACCTTCTCGAAGTCGCATGAACTCAGCTATTGCTTCATCATTCTCAAATATGTCTAAGATGGGTGTACCTTGTTGATCCAAGTCGATAAGTTGGGGATATATGAGGGGAATTTCATCATCAGAGTTATCAAATGTGGAGGCTAACAAGGTTAATATAGAGAGGTTAACATGGTCACATAAGTTTTGGATTAACTCCTTTTTGTTCTTTTTCCTAGGGACAGGTAAGCTTGGTTGTGGTACAAATACAAGGGTTAGGTCATTAGAAGATGGTTCATCAGGTGCCCAAGATGCAAGATCAAGGGTTTCCCAATAGTAAAGCTTAAGCCATTCTTCTTTTGACAAGGAATTTTTAGGACGGGGACTAGATGGAGTTGGTGTGGTTTGTAGAATTTTATCAAGTTTTCCAAACAACTTGTCTAGGTCCATTATGCTGGTGGAGGAAAGGGAATTCCATTCATAGTCACTTGAGTTAGGGGAGTCATTATAAACTAGGTCAAGTGGTTTGTGAGATATCTCAATGTCTTTAGAAGCACTTGGTTCCTCTTGTAACAATGACGAAGTACTTAGAATGTCAATTCTAATCGGTTGAAACCCTAACCCTAGTCCTTTTGGTCTTGGTGAGACAATGATTAGTTCAGTCCTTCCATTTTGATGCAGTCCTAACCCACTATGTCCATCATATCCTTTTCTTTGCATTATCATAAAGTCTTTTCCTATTGATCCTTAGCTATTTGAATAGACAGTGAAGGGTATCCATTTTCTTCCTGATACAAACATGAGGTAATATCATCTTGGTCCACAAATTCTTCACTTAACTCTCCCAATTTTGTCAATGTCATTATAGGAGGAACATGAAATGTGATTACTCATTGTCTCCTATCTGTTGTGGGTAAACCATATGTCTTAGGTGGAACCAGTTGATTGACACATTAGGTTGCCTTCAAGTGACATTCTCCACAAACCTTGTCTTGGATCTCGACCTTAGGAGTGGATGATGGCGGCTGTGATGAAATGGACATGGTAAGATTTGATGGATCAATGTACAGGAATAAAGTATATGATGAAGCTTCTTGATTAATTGGCTCCTGTCATTGTTCAATTTCACGTAGGCTTGTACAATATTGAAAAGGATTTGGATCACCATCAATTGTGATCTTGGTGCCATTATACAAGAATTTAACACTGGTGATATGTGGAAGGTACAACTTTCATTGCATGTATCCAAGGTCTACCTAACAAAAGGTTATATGGAAGGGTGAGATCCAAGACTTGGAATCTAGTGTCCATAACTATAGGGCCAATCCTGATAGGGAGTGCAACAACTCCTTTGGATGATCTTTCCTCATCGTCACAAGCCTTAATGACTATAATATTAGTGGTTTCCACACATGCTTTTGATAATCCTAATGCCTTAACCAATTTCAAGGTACAAAGGTTCAAACCTGCTCCTCCATCTACCAAGACTCGTTTGAATTTAGTTTGATGGACAAGAACTTCTAGGTGTAATGGATCATTATGATGGGTCTTTTCAGTGGAATAATCCTATTGAGAGAATGTGGCATAATGGGAATTGGTTAAATATCCCACCATTTCTTCAAAATGATTGAAATTTAATTTGGTAGGGATGGTAGAGTTATGCAAGGATTTGTCGAGAATGGCTCGATGATCTGGTGAGATAGTCAACAGTCCAAGATAGATATTTGTGTTGGGGTCTTGCCCAATTCATGAAGAAAATTATACTTAGAGTTGGAAGACTATGTAGGTGGCTCGAAAGAAGGACATGGAAGGGTTATGTTAGTTCTACATGTATTTAGAGTGCATTTAGGTCTCTTCTTTATGCTAGTGGTATAGATGTTTTCATTAGCAACTCAAATATGATTGATGATCTTACCTAGTTTATAATCGTACTTAACACTGTTATAATTGGCTGAGGTATTATTCTTAGTTCCCAAACTGGAGGCCTTTCCTTTCCCATGATCATCTAATGGATCTATGAAGACCTTGTGATCACTTTTCTTGGTATGCTTCTTCCCATTAACCTCTATGGTTCCGTCTTCAACAAAATCTTGTATGATTTTTTTCAGTTGTCGGCATTGTTGTAGGTTATGTCCCTTTATTTGATGGTATTCATGATAGGTGTTATCATCCCATGATGAGGGTTTAAATTGTCTAGGATCATATTGTTTTAGTTCCAGAGGTTTAAGGAGATTATTTTTGATAAGTTCTTTGAAAACTATCTCAATTGGTTCCCCTAAGGGTGTAAACTTGTGTTTAGGAAATCTACTATGTGGTCATTGTTGTTGTGAATTTTGGACAAAATTTTCCATTTGATCTAGATTACTCGTCATGTCTTGATTGGGGTCGTAACCTCTAATTGTGATGATAGGTCCCACATGTAGGGTTTTAGCATCAATGATACCTTCATTTGTTACATTTTTGCTTCTAGACTAGAACTTGTCTCTATCGTTGGGAGTGTTTTGATGTTGAACAATTGGGTTCTTACCTCGTACTTTAATGTCTCCTTTATCAATAAGGCCTTTTTCAAGTATGATGCCCTTTTATACCAATTCTAGGAATGAATTACAATAATGTACCCTTAAGTCACTTCTCAGTTTTGAATTAATATTTTCATGGAATATCACGACTTTTTGTTTTTTTGGTATCTCAACTGGACATCTACTAGCTAAACTTCTCCATCTCTGGAAGAAAGTGGTGGAATTTTTGCCTTCTTCTTGCATGGTGTGACACAAGGTAGATATTGTTATTTCATTGTCTATGTTGAAGGTAAAGTGTTTGAAACAATTCTTAGCTAATTCACCCCATGATCAAATATGTGGGGTCATATGATATGTCGATGCATGTTGTAGAGAATTATCTAATGTGTTATAAATAATTCCTTTTCCCATTATACTTAGGAAAATTCGGTATAATGTATCCATGTGGGAAGAATGTCATGTATAGTGCTTTGTCAAAAGGACATGGACATAAATCTTGCGCTGAGATAGTTCATTTGCTTGACATAGACATACTATAAATTTTTTTGTTGAAGGATTTGTATTTGATTTTGCAAAATATCTACTTGTGTCAAGGACATGTTTTCATTGTTAGGATCGATGTAAGTGTTCTGAAATACTATGTTCTAGAATGGATTGTGATTTTGAGAGGGTATATATCCTGTTTGAATGTTCTGATTTGGTGTAGGGATATATCCTATCAGAATTTTTTTATTTGGTATAGCAATATTTCCTATCTGAATGTTCTGATTTGGTATAGGAATATTTCCTATCAAATTTTTTGTTTCACCCCTATTTGTGGAATGGCAGTATGTGGTATAGTTGTGTTCATACCAACTTTGGATCTTTTACCAGTAGTGTTTGTGCCAAAGGGGTTTGATGAGGATGCTCCCATAGTGAATTGCAAACCTTGTGTTATGATGAATGGGGTTGTGGTTACAATTGATGATGTTTGAGCAGGTATGCCAATTGGTATTGTTGGGGTAATTTGAGGAACAAAGACACTTGACATCATGGTTTGCGTTGGTTGAGTAGATGTTGTTTTCCAAGTGTGAACATAAAATCATTGTTGTAGTGTGGCACCTTCTACTAGCAATTTTGCTGGATATCATTGGGGATCATTTTCCAAACACACATCCATAAAGGATGCAAACTCAGGATCTTGTACGACAACAACTATGTCTTCAGTAAATCTTTTTCCATGTGTGTCTCCAGTGACATTTTTTTCAAGCAAAGTTATGTGTGGTCTCTCTTTCCTTGATGGTTGGTTTCTGAAAGGATTGAAAAATTTGTTAGGGTCCAAAATTGCTCTATGTTTCTTCTCAGACCTTGTTTCAACCAAGAAAAGTTGCTCAGAATGAGGTAATGCAAACTATGTCTAAAAATTGATATGTCCTATTTCTATGTTTTTGGGATTTTTTTAATATAAAGGATGTCACTAAAAATTAAGGAGTTCTAAAATAACGTATACTAGGATGGACACTATACAAAATTTTGAGTAGATTATGACAATAAATGATTCTAATATGGGTATTACCTACTACCTATGGAATAAATCCAAGCAATGATGTAACTTTACCAAGGAACCTGATTGTAGGACAAAGACAACTGACAAGGTGAATTTCCCAAATTATACTGTTAAGCTGGAAGGATTCAGTAATAGGACAATAGTGACTAGGTTTAATAATAATGATAAATCAGAGCATGAACTTATCCAATGATGCGGAAAGTTATTCTATTCTACGATATGCAACTTCCTATGGGGTGTCTAAATGTTTGCAAATTAGAATGACTACCACTAAGACATAAATTAAACCTAATAATGCAAGGGTTTTGAGCAATTTTTTCTAGTTTTTGTCCAAGGTTGATCATAAGAAATAGAAGTGAAAAAGATAGTTTTGTTTTCAGATTGAGTTTGCAATTTTTCAAAATTTTCTATTGACAGTCAATTGCAGTTTGTGTTTTAGATGTGTTTCAGTTTTTAAATGCAGATAATTGACCAATCCAAGTCTCGAATGTTGACATAAAATGCGAATTTTGCTTATTGATTCAGTTTAAACTATGACAAATGTGACTCATAAATCAAATGCGATTCAATAAGAATATGCAACTCAAAATCAAAACTCTATGAAACTAAATCTATTGTTTGACACGTGCGGTTATAAATATGATAGTTGTGACTCAGTCTACAGTTGCGGTTTTCTGATGACAAAGTTACAACTGATTCAGTTTAATGATCAAGTTTTGATGAATAAAGCAAGAAAAATCACAAAATACAAAGTGTTTTCAGTTTGATGTGTATGAATCTCTTAAAATCAGAAGACAAGTACAACCTAGGCTATGTTGGACAGTATTTACAAAGTTCTCAATTGGATTTCTCCAACTATGCATATTCAAGGTGGATGACTAGTAGCTTGACCCCACTAGCTCCCCTCCACAACACTCACTTATACGGGGCAACCAAGCTACTATACCCATGAAACTCCCATGGCATACATTTCATCTCTACACATGAACCGTAAGAATTTGAGATGGCTTCACAGGTCCGACCTGCTGCAATAGTAAATTGATAGGATTTTGGAAAACTACAACAAGTTTGATTTTTAATTTGGGCACCCATTCAGAAGAGCCATGCGAGAGGCAATATCATCCTAGTCTCCAGAGGTTAGACTCTATAGGTTTTGACGCACCTCAAGGGTATTGGGGAATCAATAGCTTGTCCATTGGGATCCTTTATATACTGAGCTTTCCTCAAGTATTAAAATTTATATACCGGTTGGGAGTGGCTAGGTGATAAAGCCCGTCACTGGTTTTGAGTCGCGTTGGTTACTCTTAACCACCAACACAGGCCCAAATTTTCTAGAGTCAGTAACTGGTTCTCTTACACCTAGGATCGCACAAATGTGCAAGGTGAGAAGATACTATGGTATACAGAATCAAGTTTCTACACTAACATAAATAGTCATGAAAAACACTAGTTCTTTTTAATCCCAAATGATTATTTTCTAGCTATCAAACATAAAAATTAATTTTAATATTCACAATCTTCAACAAAAGGTCCTGCATGCAACTGATTAGTAGTTTATTGGTCTTCGTCATTCATCCTGCAAGAAAATGGGTTTGGTTTTCAATATCTTCTATGCTTCGTCCTACAAATTTTTATTTATCCCCCTAAATCATAACTGCAAACAAGATGTTACTAAAAAATAAAATGAAAAATACCAAAACAAGAAAAATACGGAATATGAAAAATCAAAAGTTTTACGAGCCAGATGCATTGTTTGAATTTATAGATGCATCGCAGAGTTGAAAATCAAATGCATTGTAGGAGGTCTCAAATGCGGCTCATGTCGTCAGATGCGTCTCAGAATTTGTCAGATGTGGTTCATGAACTCAGATGTGTTGTTTCGCAGTCAAATGTAGTTTGTCACACGATACCTGCAAAACAAAAAAAATGAGAAAGCAAAATGGATTCATGAAGTTTGAAGTTTCTTCACATCGGGTTCACCAAATGTAACGTAGATAAAATAGCGCTACACAATAAGATGGTTAAATCTAATCTAAACATGCATAAATCTAAATAAAACACCAAAGAATGAATCAAATGAATTTAAAATTAAATAACGTAAAACATAGAACAGTCTCACCAAATATCAATCCATTTCCTCGAATTATTTTGATTTTCCTCCATTTTTCTATGTTGGTATTATCGCCTTTAGATTTTCAGTATGTATGCAAGCCTAGCCTTGACGTATGTCTAAGAAAAATATCGAAGATTAAGTTCTTCCAAAAAGTGTATTGATTTTGAGAGGAGGAATAATGTCAAAGTTCAACCAATTTATAGAAAGTTGGTTTTCAAACGATCAGATCAGATTCGAAAGAGAGATCAACGATCAAGATTGTTGAATGACATGCGATGTGAGTTCTGTGTTAGTTAGAACGTGAGTTGGGAAATTCTATAGGATAAAGATTAAATTAAAATAATAATTTAATCTGGTGTTAAGACTATTCGAAAATATTTAAGAATAGACATTAAGATTAAATAAATGATTTAACCTTCAGTTAAAAGTCTTCAAAAATAGAAGAATTAGATTTTGAATGAAAAGGATAAATTTAGAACTCAAAAACGATCATTTCAAATGGACACATGAATTAATTAATTAAATAAAGATATTTAATTAATAAACATGTTCATGCATATGAGTTAGAACTAGTTAATTGAATGGTTGTGACAGAGAGACCTTTTCACAGAGACGATTAGATATCAAATCTAGAAATAACTGCCAGATTTAAATAGATCTCGAGTCAGATGGTGAGTGAATAATTAGTTAAGTAGGAAATAGAAGAATAGGACATAAATAACTCTTTTTATGAATTAAATTTTTATTTAATTCATCATTCAAAATTGAAAAGATTTAATTAAATAAATAATGATTTATTTAATTGACATTCGAAAAGCTTAATTGAATAATTAAATAATTCAAAATGAATATTTAATTATAGTCGAAATATGATAAAAGGTAAATTAAATAATAAATTATTTAATTCAGAAAGGGAACTAATTAATTAATGGCATAATTAAATAAATAAGATTTATTTAATTAATCAAAGTTGAATACATGTCATAATAAATTAATTAAATAATTAAATTTATTTAATTAAAAGAAGAAAGATGTGTATAGGAAATAATTAAATAATTAACATTATTTTATCGTGACCATGGACATTACAAAATTATGTCAAAAGTGGTACTCGCAGGCCTAGACCAATTTTCAGTGTCTACACTTACTGCTTTTGAGTTGAGTGAATTCGGTGATGGCCTTCCTAAGACAAAATTTGAATTTAAAGCTACTAATTCTAGGAGAGACAAGCAGAGATATGATTTGGGTGAAATTTCTTCTAGAAAGGTATTCAGATATGAGGAAGAAATGAAACAGATTGAAGAAGAAGAAAGAGAATTAAATGAGCTTGAAGCACTTATTGTCAAAAGGGAAGCTAGAGGAGAAGGTAAGTATAAAGGAAAGTTTCCTACAAAATGTTTTTCTTCCAACAAGATAGGTCATTTTACATCAAGGTGTCCAGAAAGAGTTCCTAAGCCAAGACCTTACAAGCCTAAATTTCAAAAGAAGTGTTATTATGTTGTTGATGAAGGTGTGACAAATGATGAATTTGATAGAGGGAATGTAAGTGAAGATGAGTTTGTATTTATTTCTATCAAGGAAAATAATTGTGTCTACTAAATCTGCTAGTTGTACAAATGTGGAGAAAGTTCTAGCTTCTCGAGTTTAAGAAAAATATGAATGGGTAATTGAAAGTGGATGTTCACATCACATGATAGGTGATAAAATAAATTTTGTAAGCATGGATAAGTATGATGGTGGTTTTGTAAGATTTGGTGATAGCAATGGTGGTATAATCCGTGGTAGAGGATGTATTTCTTTTGATGGTAAGCATAATACTAATGTTGTTCTTTATGTTGAAGGTTCGAAGCATAATATTCTAAGTGTTGGATAGATGGTTGATAAGGGATAAAATATTCAATTCAAAGATGGAAAATATAGCATACTAGGAAGTTCTAGAAATGTGATTGCTTCTGGTACTAAAACAAAAGGTAACATCTTTCATCTAAATGTTGGTAGTAAAAGTTTGATTGCTCAAATTGATGAAAGTTGGTTGTGGAATAGAAGAATGTGTCATGTAAAATTTGACAATATTATCAAGATAAGTTCATCATAGGTAGTGAGAGATCTTCCTAAATTGGTGAAGCCTACTAATGCTATATGCAAGGAATGTCAATTGAAAAAAAAAAAAAATCATTTCACAACAAACAACATTGTTTAAATAAATTATTGGAGCTTGTGCATATTAACTTGTTGGTCCTACTAGAATTAGAAGTCTACAAGGTTATAGGTACTTCAACAAGGTTATAGGTACTTCAGGTTGCTTATTGATGATTAATCTAGGATGATGTTGGTTACTTTCTTAAGGGAGAAATCTCAAGCTCTAGAAAAGTTCAAGATCTTTAAGGCTATGGTTGAGACAGAGTCAACTCTGAAAATTAAGTGTCCTAGATCAGATGGAGGTGGGGAATTTACTTCTAGTGAGTTTAATTATTTTTGTGAAGAGCTTGGATAAAGAGACAATTATCTGCATGATAGACCCCTCAATATAATGAAGTTGTGGAAAGGAAGAATATGATAGTTCAAGATGCTTCTAGAACTATGATGTTGGAAGGAAATTTCACTCATATCCATTGGAGAGAAGCTATGAGTACTGCTATTTATATCCTTAACTGGGTACAAATCAAAGGTAATACTGGTAAGACTCCTTTTGAGCTATGGTTTGGTCATAAGCCTACTATTAGATATTTCAAAATATTTGGGAGTAAATGCTATATTAGGAGAGATGAAGATATAGGAAATTCTAGAAGTGATGAAGGAATATTTCTTGGTTATTCTACTAAGAGTAAGGCCTATTGGTTCCACAACAAGAGATTGAAAAAAATGGTTAAAAGTGAAAATTTTAAGGTTGATGAAGACATTGCTATACACTCCAGAACTTGTGGATATGATTCTGATGATCCAAGGCTCAAACTTCAAATCAAGTTTAGATCATTTCGGTGAATCAAGAACAAGAAGAAGGAGAGACTAGTGAAATTACAAAAGAGAGACCTCAAGAGCTTAAAATTCAAGAACACTCTAAGACTCCAAGGTATGTATGATTAAATCATTCAAAAAATCAGATTATAAGAGATAAGAACAAAGGTGTCCAACATAGGAGAAGAATTATAGAAGAATACTGTTTAATTTCAAAGGCTGAGCCAAGTAATGTCAATGAAGCATGCAAAGATGAACATTAGATTGAAGCAATGAAAGATGAACTAAAATAAATTGAGAAGAATAATACATGGATTCTTGTTTCTAGACCTAAAATAAATTGAAAGATGGTTTGTACAATGAAAGATGAACTAGAATAAATTGAGATGATGGTTTGTGCATGAAGTTTGCTAAGAAGAATGTTACATGGATTGAAAATTACTCAAGTAGATAAAGGGATATTTATATCTCAGTCCAAGTATGTGAGAGAATTGCTAAAGAAGTTTCAAATGAAAGATTCAAAACCAGTCGGTACACCCATGGTTACCATATGTAAGTTGACACAAGATGATAATTCTCTAAAGGAAAATAAGACTAGATATAGATCAATGATTGGAGGATTGATTTATTTGGCTCAAACTAGACCTGATATCATGAATTTGGTATGAATTTTTGCTAGATTTCAAGCCGATCCTAAGGAATCTCATGTGACTGTTGTGAAGAGAATTTTCAAATACTTTAAGGGAACGGTTAATTTTGGCCTATGGTATCCTAAAGATGATGATCTTACTTCAATTGCCTTTATTGATGTTGATTGCGTAGGAGATGTTAATGATAGGAAAAATAATATTGGTGGTGCAATTTTCTTGGGAAAGAAGTTGATTTCATGGTTAAGCAAAAAGAAGAATGTCATTTCCTTCTCTACTACAAAGGCAAAATACATTGTTGTTGCTAACAATTGTAGTCAAGTATTATGGATGAAACAGATGTTGAAAGATATTAGAGTTGTGTATGATGAACCTATTTCCATATTCTGTGATAACTCAAGTGCTATAAACATTTCTAAGAATGGTGTTACATTCAAAGACCAAGCATATATCTATGAAGTGCCACTTTTTGAGAGACAAAGTGAGTGATAAGGAAGTTAGACTAGAGTATTTTCCTACTAAGGAATAGATTGCAAGTATCTTTACTAAGCCTTTACCTAAGATTAATTTTAAGTATCTCATAGGGAATTTAGGGGTGATTACCCCTCCTAATCAGAACTAAGATGCATAGTCTTTGCATCATTACGTGCATTCAATGTCATATCTTGATCTATATTGATGTTGTGGTGGATGATACTCAAGGGGAGCAGTTAGATGATTCAGATATGTGGTTTAGAGATTGTATACCTTTTCCATTGATGTCAAAGGGGGAGAAGAGTAATGTGAAAAATTATGGAAGAGCCAAAAGAAAGGGGGAAAAGAACAGTGTGAACTAACGGAGAGGAGCAATATATAAAGGGGAGATTGTTGGTCATGTTGATGGTGAATTTTTCACATCATGTGTTGCCATCAATGCCAAAGGGGGAGATTGTTGGATGTTGTGGTCAAGTTTCTGATAAGTGGTTGTCATTGATGCTAACACTATTAGCATTAATGTCTTTAAGACTGTATATGTCAAGGATATTGAGAAAATTATAATAAAATATGTTACAGGTTTTCTGTGATGCAATGAAGATCGGTATGGTAGAAAGTTCAGTATGTTGATAACTAGATGTTGTGGATTAAAGGGTTTGTTTTCAAGCCTATCTTGTTTCTACTCTAAAAGTTTTCAGAGGTGCGCATGAAGATTTGAGCAAGTTATAAGTTTCTGTGTTCTGACAGCTATTATGTTATTGCAAATGGTGTTCATGGAAGAATATAATATGATTATGATAATCTGAGTTGTTTTGTATGTTACTAAGGTGTTTGTGGACATTTCTAGATGATGTTGTATTTGTGCTGCATGTTCGCATTGATCATTGTGCTCACGATCCAAGATTTTCTCTTGTGTGTTCATGTGTTTCATGTTCATGGCCGACAAGGTGTTTGAAGAGTGTTGTGGATCTTCGAGGAAGAATATTTGAAGGTGTTTTGTAGTTGAGAACATTTTTTTAGGTCTCTACTATGTTGTGGCCGAACTTGGTTGATGTGCATTGATAATCTTTATTGTTTTGGGTTGACAATTTCCATTCATTCTATTATTTTGTTTAAGTTGACATAAAGTAATGTAGTTTCTTGTTGCAAATATATATAAGTGATTTTTTCTTCATTTGAGATGTATATGAAGTGTGTGTATGTGAAGTGTGCAAGTGCTATGTGTGAAAAAGGTTCAAATCATTTGAAGGTAGAGCAGAGTGTGAAGACGATTGAAAGAAAGTAAATAAGTTTTCATGTGATTAATCAGAACTGCAATTAGGCATTAGCAGATGCTATTTTCTCAGTTCAAATTCTTTAGATGGATTTAATTTGAATTTTTTCTATAAGACAGTGAGTCTTCCTTTGAGCAGTGAGTTCTAGGTAGTGTGCCTGAATGCATGTGCATTCCTCATATATTTTTCTTATACTTTTAACAAGGTATAACTTTTGGATTAACCTCCACCATGGTTTTTCCCCTAATAGGGTTTCCACACAAAATTGTTGGTGTTATGTGTGTTTCTGATGTGTTGTTGATTCATGATTTCACTATTATTAATCAGTTATGAGAATAAAGGTTAATAAGTTTAATAAGTTTGAAATTTTGTGACAACTGATTCACCCCCCCTCTTAGTTGTCTTCCCTTGTGTTGCCAATAGGATGAATGCATTGGTGATGTTTTTGGTTGAATGTCATGATACCAGGTTATTGCAGAGCGAAGATAGAAGAATAAATAATAAATAACCGTTGATTCTGATGATTGCTTCAAAAGATCCAACAAGTCTATGATCCATCAGGACTTTATTAGAGAGGGTGACGAGACAATGCAATATGCAAGATGAATGCTGCATGATGAGTTGCTCACACTTCGGGATTGGAATTTTCCATTGTTCCTTATTGTTTGATATAACACATAGACATGATGCATCAAGGTATTGATAACCAAGATGGTGTTGTATCTATTGTAATGGACATTGACTTGACAAATAGATAGGATAGGTCTTGTTCACATCTTGAAATATGAGAACCTCATTAAATGCAAGTTAGAAGCTTAGATTACATTGGACCAAAACATACACAATATTCAACAACATACCCCAGACAAATTTCCTACACACAACTAAAGAAGTATGCACCAAGATTAGATTACAAGAATACTCACAAGCACAACAAACAAAATATCATGATCGATGCCCCATTCGTTTCTCTCTTAATCGTTTTGATAGACATCATCGAGAGGTCCTGGGAATAGTTCATTAAGATAAATGATAAGAAAATATCAAAGACAAATAGACATTGTCATCTATATCCCTTTCCTTGCTTAAATATAGCTAAGGTGATAACTGATACTGATGTCCATTGTAGGAAGGTTGCATCCTAGGACATGTTGATCAGGAGTTGTCTGATGTTTAAGATGATGATGCTAAGATGAGATTCGTTGATACAAACTTCATTGATGTATTTAGTTATGATCTAGACTTTAGATTTTGACACTTAGGTTCTCACTTTATGACTTGCTATACTTGGTTTCTACTTGACCTACCAAAGGGTGAAGGTGATGATCAATTTATTATGGGTAAAGGTTTATTATGGGTGAAAGTGAGATGATATGGGTGGTTTTGGACATTTTTGGAATATTTCAATGTTTTTGGTATTTTGAAAATGTTTTGAGGCTAGTTTTGGTATCTTGAAAGTTTATGCGAATGTTTTGGGCTTTTCGGTTTATTTAAGGCTTTTTAGGGTTTTCCAATGTTTTTGGGTTTTCAATTTTTAGATGTTTAGGGATTTTGGAGATATTTGAATGTTTTGATATTTTTGGAATATTTTGATGTTTAGGGATTTTTGAGGAGTTTCAACCAAAAACCTAACCTAGAAGACCTATCCTAGGGGTCTCAGGGGCTGGTCAAAGATAAGCCTTGCCTATGTTATACACACAGAGACCACCTAGTTCGACTAACTCGACAAGATGAGAGATACACAGGTGATGGACAACCATTTTATTATGACGGACTCTTAAAGGACTAACTTAGGGTGTCTTGAGGGCAAGCCAATGATGGCCTTGCCTACGTTCAAGCTGAGAGACCTGTAGTTTGACTACAAGAACCGCTTTTGGATTTATGATGTTTTGACCTTTTTAGGGGTTTTTGGTGTGTTTTTTGGATGTTTTTGGATTTTAGCCTTTACAATTTTGTGAATGTTTTTTGGATTTTTTGATGAACATTTTACAAATTTTTTTGGTGTTTTTGAAAATATTTTATGAATATTTTTTGGATTTTTGCGATAACATTTCCGATGACCTCAATATATAAAAGGACTCGATACGATCCATAACAAATTACCCCTAGTGTGATAGGTTATACTACTTCAATATAGGTAGGAAAAAATGACCTTTGAAATATGCTAAGTAGTACTAAAGAGATATGATACATCACATCATCAAGCTATGATAAGGATGTGGATAGGTAAAGGATGAATGGTGGTGCAAAGAATGATGGGGGAAAAGAGCCAAAGAATAGATGGAGGTGCTTTATTTATGCGATGTTCCTTTTTTCCAAGTTTTCACCAAGGTACTTGCCCAAAGTTCCACCGAGGTGGTTTTCATTAGAGGATGATTTTTTTTCTTTACTTTTTCAATCCTTTTTCTCAATTTTTTCGACTTTGATCATTTTTTGATTTTTTTTGTTTTTTTAGATTTATACCATTCAAGACTAAGCATAAAACTTTTTGAGATGTAAGTTATTTGTTGGCTCCTGCAAGGGTTCAACTTTATGTATTGATAGTTGATATTATCTTGATCCATAGCTTGTTGTGATGACAAAGGGACCTAATCAGTTAGGCTCAAATTTTCCTTTACTATCTTGATCTGGTAGATTCTTTTGATTTTTCTTTAGAACAAGATCCCCTATCCAGAAAGATCGACATTTTATTATCTTGTTATAGCTTCATTTCAGTCAATTTTGATATACTTGTAAGTGATTGAGGGAATGAAGACGACACTCATCTAGGAATTCTAGCTCATTCAATCGAGATACTCTATATTCTTCATCAGTGATCAGATTTTGTAGTGACACTCACAGTGATGGGAGCTCAACCTCAATAGGCAAGATAGATTTTGATCCATAGACCAAGGAGAAAGGGGTTGCACCTATTGGTGTGCATATACTGGTTTGATAGGCCCAAAGAGCGGGATTTATCTATAGGTGCTAGTCATGACTAGATTCATTGGCTATTTTCTTCAAGATTTTCAAGATGGTTTTGTTTGTAGCCTCTATTTGGCCATTACCTTGGGGATAATATGGGGTAAAGAATTGGTGTTGGATATTAAATTCTTGGCACAACTCTTTCACATCCTAATTCTTAAAGGGTGTCCCATTGTCTATAATTAGGGTGTGTGGGACACCATAATGATAGATGTGGTAATTCAAGATAAACTTAGCAATTTGCTTCCTCATTATGTAGGTCATAGGAATGGCTTCCACCCACTTAGTAAAATACTTAGTGGTGGTTATGGTAAACTTGTGGCTATTAGATGAGTTTGGGGTGATTTTTCCTATGCAATCAAGTCCCCATTATGAAAAAGGCCAAGGTGTGATTATGGGTTGCAAAACCTGAGCTAGTGCATGAATCAGATCTCCATGTTGTTGACATTGGACACACTTTTTCATATACTGATGAGCTTACTTCTCCATGGTTGGCCAATAGTACCTTATCCTCAGTAATTTCTTAGCTAATGCCATTCCACTAGAAAGGGAATCACATATGCCCTCGTGTACTTCTGTTAAAGAATTTAGGGCTTCCTCTTGGTTAAGACATCACAGTAATGTTCCTTTGATGCTTCGATGGTAAAGGATATCACCCGGGATCACAAATTGGGATGACTTTTTGACAAAGGTCTTTTCTAAGTTTGAGGTGATATCAGATGGGAGGGTTCCTCTATTTAGGTAGATAAAGATGTCATGATACCATGGGGATCTAGTAACAACAATGACACATGCGTATTCAGATTCAGGGATTTTGAAAGTTGGCATGAGAAGTTGTTCTACCAAGAATTCACATTGGAGGATGTTGTTTGGTATGTCCAATAGTGATCCAATGATTTCCATGGTGTCTGCTGCTCCATTGTTCATGTGAGGAATCTACTCAAAAGTTATGTCTCTAAAGAGATCTTTGAGATTATCTACCATATTCTTGTAAGGGGTGAGCTTTTCATCTTTAGTTTGATAGTAATCATTGACTTGGTTGATAACCAACTGAACTACTATCCTTAAACCTATGATTAGAGATTCGCAGTCAACAATGTTGTTGGTGCATGGAAATGATAGCCTGTATGAATTTGGAATGAAATCAACTTAAGGGGTGATGAAAAGAATGCCTACTCTAGATCCATGTTGTGTGAATGGTCCATCAAAGTAAATTTTTCATTGATCTATGAGGTTGAGAGGGAATATTGATTCATCAGGAAACTCAGATACCAAAGGATTTTCTACATAGATGGGTGCTTCTACTAGTTGGTATGCGATCACTTATCCTTTGATTACCTTGTGCTCCACATAATCTATGCCAAATTCAATTAAGATCATCACCCATTTGGCCATTCGCCCTTTGAGAGTTGTCTTTGCTAACAAGTATTTTAGTGGATCTATCTTTGCAATGAGCTTGATTTGATGTGACAACATGTCATATCTGAACTTCTATGAAGCAAAAACTACTACTAGGCATGCTTTCTCAAAAGGTGAATAGTTTATTTCATAGCCTACCAAGGTTCTGTTGATGTAGTAGATAACTCTTTCCTTTTCATTCTCATCATGTTGTGCTAAAGAGCTCCTAGTGTCGTTGATGTTGATGAGATATATAAGATCAATGGTTTGTTTGGTATTGGGGGCATGAGTATTGGAGGTGTTAGTAGATAATCTTTGATCTACTAGAAATATTTATTACACTTTTCATCCCATTTGTAGGTTATCCCTTTATGGAGAAGATATGAAAAGGGACGGATCTTATCTGATAGCTATTCTATGAAATTTCTAATGGACTGCAATCTTCCTTGTAATCCTCTCATCTGTTTTAGTGTTTGTGGTGGTTCCATGTCGAGAATGGCTTTTACCTTTGCTGGATCAATTTCTATTCCTCTTTGTGAGACAATGAAGCCAAGAAGTTTCCTTGATGTAACCCCAAAGACACACTTTTTTGGATTCAATCGTATCTTGTATTCTTCAACCCTATCAAAGATGGGTCCTAAGACTGTATGTGCTCACTTCTTTTCTTTTATTTTTCCAAAATATCATCCACATAATCTTCAACTATTTTGTGGATCATGTCATGGAAGATGAGGGTCACTGCTCTTTGATAGGTTGCTCCTGCATTCTTCAACCCGAATGGCATTACGGTCCATAAATATGTTCCCCATGGACAAGTGAATGCAGTTTTATTTTGGTCCTCCTTAGTGATCATGATTTTGTTGTAGCCCGAAAAAACCATCCATGAGTGATATCATTTCATGTATAGTTGTTAAGTCCATAATGAGGTTGATGTTGGGAAGAGGAAAGTCATCCTTTGGGCATGCTTCGTTTAAGTCTCTGAACTCGGTGTAGATTATGATGCCTTTAGTGGGTTTTGATATTGGTACTAGGTTTGAAACCAAGGAACTTTTAAGAAACCACCCACTCAGTTTAGGTGTAAAATCCTGGTGAATCTTTTATTATTCTCGACAAAAGTATTAATTTTATTGGCAATTTTTTTCATTTTTTGGAAGAAAAAAAAATCCCAATTAGTGAATATTTTACATTCACTAGAAGTTTGTGGAAAATTGTGGTGAAATTCATTTTTAAAACAAATAAAATATTTTCATTGGCGATTAAAACCTTTTTAAACCATTTTTTTTTCTATTGGTAATTAACTTTTGTTTCAAAACAATTTTTTTTTTGGTGAATAAAACCTTTTTTCAAAGCAAAAAAATAAAATTCATTGGTAAATTAAACATAATCTCAAACTAATAAAAAAATTCAGTGGTGAAATAAACATATATGCCAATAAAAATCAGTGTGGTTGGCGAAAATATCAAATTCTGAGAAATATTTTCCATACATTCAAATTCCTTCATAAAGAGTCTGAAATGCGAACAACTGCCAACATATTTATTATTTATGAAGCCAGATGTTAGTGTAAATTAATATAATCTATGACCGTTTGATGATTTTTTGATGGACGACTATAGTTGCATTTCGGAAATAAATCTCTAAAGCACTTGACTTGCGAATTGAAACCTCCAGAATAACACTAGAACCATTAGATGCGTCCATGTGGAAAGATCAAGACTCATTTCTCATCACTCATTATGTCTTTTCAATGCCTCGATGTTGTACATTTCATTTAATTGAAATTATCAATCTTTTTGAAGAAATCTTGGTTGTTGTACTGCTAGTGCTGGCAGTGGCGGCGATTAATGTCATATGTGATATGAACATCTGAAGCAATTTCTTGGACAACTCATAGCTTTAATGAAACAAGATTTGTAATGATTTCATATTATTTGAGTGGCACTGGTGATTTTGAAAACTTGTCATCTTGAGTTATAGTTTGTTTGTAGCCAGACGCCAATAAAATTAAAGATTTTAATTATACACAAATGGGTATGTGCAAGATCGTCATGGAAAAAACAGGTCCTTAAGTGGTAATGAAAATTCAGAAAATCAGAGTTAGGAAACTTGACATAAAAATTTGAATAAGTTATCTATATTATTTCAAAAATATATAAAAGTAGAATTTGTGGAAAATTGAATGTAGTTTCTAAACTACTAGGTTAATTTTTGTAAAAAAAAGTTCTATTTGGTGAAAATTTGAAATTTCAATGCAGTAGTACTAACATTTCAGGGAAAAAATAGGAAGTAGGTGTCTGTCTAACCACCCTAACCGTAGTAAAATCATAATATATTTTTATAATATTTTAGATATAAGTAGAGGACTCATGTCTGGATGTGATGCATATTTTTTTGTAATTTTTTTTCAAATAAATAATTAATTTTGAATTTTTTATTACAAATTTTTAAAAATATTAAAAACTCGTATGTCTGACCACCTTAACTTGGTTAAAACTTAATGGAATTTTATTTTTTTAATCCTATAGTATGGGAAGCATAGAATGTGACACATGTTTTGGATTCAAAAAATGTGATACCGTTTGAAAGCTATAGATGTTTTTGTATCAAACTATTAATCAGGACTTTAGTCTTAATTCTAATAAAAAATAAATAATTATTATTTATTAGATTCTAAGTAAAATATAATTTATATTGGTAGAAATTTAAGAAGCTCCTTTACAAACCCTTTTTGTCTCATCAATTTCAGGTAAAATAAAAGTCGTCAGCCACATGGGCGAAATCTGGAAAAGCAAGGTAAGTTGTTAAACACATTTTACATGTTGAATTTTTAGGATTGGCAGGTCCGAACTGAATCCTGAGCCTAATACCGAGACATTAAACTTTGTGTCAGAATATCAGATATCGGATTCAAATCGGATATTTGATTCAAATCTAATATCGGATTTAAATTCGATATATGATATCTTTTAGATTAGTTTTAAAACAATTTATACAATCTTTAATATATGATTTAAAAATGCAATTAAGTTTATAATTTAATATATATAATATCCAATAAAGTTTATAATGTAATATAATTAATATATAATTTATGAGAATCTCTTACCAAATTATGTATTTAATATATAATATATTATTAAATGTATAATATTTAAATATTATTTAAATATTCTAGTTAATCTATAAATATTTTAATATTATTTCAATATTTTAGTTAGTTCATAAATATTTAAATGTATATATTACCAATTTATAAAATATATCAATTTATAATATTATCTCTTTCCCTCTCTCTCTCTCTCTCTCTCTCTCTCTCTCTCTCTCTCTCTCTCTACCTCTCTTCTCTCTCCCTCCCTCTCTCTCTCTCTCCTCTCAACTCTAAACCCTCTCTCCCTCTCCCTCCCCACTCTCCTCTCTCTCTCCCACTCTCCCTCCTCCCTCCTCCTCTCCCTCTCTCTCTCCTTCTCCCACTCTCCCTTCTTAATCTCCACTCCCTCCCTCCCACTCCTATCACTCCTCTTCTCACCTCCTAATTCTCCCCACCTCCTCTCTCTCTCTCTCTCCTTTCTCCCTCTCTACCTCTCTCCCTCTCTCTCTCCCTCTCTCTCTCCCTCTCCTCTCCCTCCCTCTCTCCTGGCTCATCTCCCACCTCCTCCCTCTCTCCCTCCCACTTCCCCTCCCCACCACACCTCTCAGCCTCCTCTCTCTCTCAATCTCCAGCCTCCCACTCCTCCTCCTCTCCCCTCACTCTTCACTCCTCCTCCCACCTCCTTTCTCCATCCCATCTCACCCTCCCTCCCCACTCACTCTCCCCTCTCCTCACTCCCTCTCCTTCTATCTCTCCCTCTCTCTCTCTCCCTC